>VMDR010025785.1:0-14325 GCA_007922815.1 Macrotus californicus
CACTTTATCTGCCCTTCCACTCTAAATGATAGCTTTGCTGGATAGAGTAATCTTGGATGTAGGTCCTTGGCTTTCATGACTTGGAATACTTCTTGCCAGCCCCTTCTCGCCTGGAAGGTTTCTTTGGAGAAATCAGCTGACAGTCTGATGGGCACTCCTTTGTAGGTTACTGTCTCCTTTTCTCTTGCTGCTTTTAAGATTCTCACTTTATCTTTCATCTTGGCTAATGTAATTGTGATGTGCCTTGGTGTGTTCCTCCTTGGGTCCAACTTCTTTGGGACTCTCTGAGCTTCCTGGACTCCTTGGAAGTCTATTTCCTTTGCCAAAGTAGGGAAGTTCTCCTTCATTATTTGTTCAAATAAGTTTTCAATTTCTTTCTCTTCCTTTTCTCCTTCTGACACCCCTATGATTCAGATATTGGAATGTTTAAAGACATCCTGGAGGTTCCTAAGCCTCTCCTTGTTTTTTTTGAATTCTTGTTTCTTCATTGTGTTGTGGTTGAATGTTTCTTTCATTCTTCTGGTCCACACCTTTGATTTGAGCCCCATTTTTCTTCCCATCCCTGTTGGTTCCCTGTACATTTTCCTTCATTTCACTTATTGTATCCTTCATTTGTTCATCTAATTTGCGACCAAATTCAACCAAGTCTGTGAGCATCCTGATTACCAGTGTTTTGAACTGTGCATCTGATAGGTTGGCTATCTCTTCATCGCTTAGTTGTATTTCTTCTGGACCTTTGATCTGTTCTTTCATTTGGGCCATTTTTGTTGTCTTGGCATGCCTGTTACGTAGTAAGGGGCGGAGTCTTAGGTGTTCACCAGGTCGGGGTGGCCACGTCGCTGCGTTGTGTTGCTGTTTGTGGGGGAGGGGACTGAGAGGGAACAATGGCACTTGCTCTGTTCTCTGCCAGTTTTCAGTCACTTCCCCCTGTTTCCCACAATCAAATTGGGCCCTTCTGGTGCTGATTCCCAGGTGGGTGGGCTTGTGTACCCTCTAGGACCCTGTGGGTCTCTCCAACGAGCTCTCCTGTGAGTCCGGGAGTTTCTTCTGCTGCCACCGCCTCCACCTCCGCAGGAGTTTTCAATCAGAGGCTTTGAGGCTTTATTTTCCCGCGCTGGAACTCCGGGTTGCAGAGTCTGTCTCGCTCCTCAGTTTTTCCTCCTGGTTTATCTGCACATGGGTGTGGGATGGCCTGATCCGCCAGCAGCCACCTCGCCCCATCTGCCGTCCACACCTTGCCTGCCCTGATCCACCTGCTGTGAGTCCTCTCCCGTGAGTCCTCTCTGCCCCAGCTGCCTGTCTCTGACCCTCCTACCAGTCTGGATGAATGTTTCTTCTTTAACTCCTTGGTTATCAAACTTCCATACAGTTCGATTTTCTGTCAGTTCTGGTTGTTTTTTGTTTTAATATTTGTTGTTGTTCTTCTTTTGGTTTTGCAAGGAGGCACAGTGTGTCTACCTACGCCTCCATCTTGGTTGGAAGTCCTCTCGTTCAGTTAATTCCTTATTAGCTTCTCACCTCCTTGTAGTATTTCATTAAATGTGGCCAACCGTAACCAGCACACTTGTTTTCAGACCTTTCCCTGTGTCATGACTGATATACATCAGTCAAACTCTCTGTTTTTGTACCACATAACCTTCCCTGTTCTTTGTACACCCATTTTAGATTTCGATCCAGCCACTCTGAAGTAACAATTACTGTACTTGTCAGAATAGTCTAGGACAATGTTTCTCAAACTTTAATAGCTGTATGAAACATGAGAGGAGCTTGTTAAAATGCAGATTCAGATTTGGTGGGTTTGGAGCAGGAGCTGAGAGTTTGCATTTTTAGCATTTCTCAGATGCTGTTGGTTCAAGGATCCTACTTTGAGAAATAATGTCACCCGGTAGAAACAAACAATTCAAACTCTCAGTGACTTAACAAAATTTAATTTTCCATAATGTTACATGCTCTACACAAAGTAGCAGGGAGTCTTATTGTAGGTTCGCAGGGACCCAAGATAATGGAAGCCCTATCCTAATACATACTTGCATGTGAATTTCAATTTCACTCACAATTCACTTGTCAAAATAAATACCATGGTTTAACATCAATGTGAACTGGAAAAATACAGTCCTACCAATACCTAGAAGGAAGTGAACTGGATATTGATAAACAGCACCTATCACATATTCAGCATGTTGCCAGGAGTGTGGTCATTCAGTGCCTCTGTCCTCAAGGAGCTAACAGGACAAGAACCAT
The DNA here is from genome assembly GCA_007922815.1 of Macrotus californicus. Classification (NCBI taxonomy): domain Eukaryota; kingdom Metazoa; phylum Chordata; class Mammalia; order Chiroptera; family Phyllostomidae; genus Macrotus; species Macrotus californicus. The sequence goes on from VMDR010025785.1 coordinate 2,242, forward strand.
TATAACAAGCATGTGTGGGAAAGAATGCTTTATGTTATAAACTTAAGAACTTTGAGAATGAACTTGTGTGGAATAGCTATGTGGAATGAAGGGAATGGGGAATGATGTATTCCCAACTCACAGGTAGTTGTGGGGCACATGGCAGAGTTTTGGGGTGAGGAAGATAAGTTTGGAAAAGCCCTTAAGGCACAATTTGGATACATTTGGCTCATTATTGTGTAAAATTTGAGGGAGGAAATATGTCTAAAGTGAGATTAGTACATAAGCATGTTATATGAGGTATGTCCAGAAAAAGCCCAGCCATTGTTCATATAACAAGAATGGTTTGCATGATATTGATGTAACCTGGCAGCCAATGAAAGTGAACTGGAATGCACATGTGTGAACAATGATGACTTCACTGTACTAGTCAGTGGGGGATGTAGACACTCTTGAGTGAGCATTTGTACCGTGTGGCCGCCAAATTCACAATGACTGAGTGAGTAGAGCAATGAATCTGCCTCAAATTTTGCATTAAGCTTGAACATTCCTCCTTGGAAACTATTTGGATGAGTCAGAAGGCTGTAGCTATGGGCAACTGGTGATTAGCAGCTTCATTACAGCAACAGGCCCACTCATGCATTATATCTTGTGCAGAGTTTTTTGGCAAAACATCAAATAACCCAGGTGACTCAGCCCCTCTACATCCCAGATTTGGTGCCCTGTGACTTCTGGCTTTTCCCCAAACTAAAATCACCTTTGAAAGGGAAGAGATTTCAGATTGTTGATGAGATTCAGGAAAATGCAATGGGGTAGCTGACGGTAATTGGGAGAAATGTATGAGGTCCCAAGGTGCCTACTTTGAAAGGGACTGAGGCATCATTGACCTATGTAGTGTTTCTTGTATCTTGTACCTTCTTCAGTAAATGTCTCTATTTTTCATATTACATGGCTGGATATCTTCTGGACAGACCTTGTATAGGTAGGTCCTTGAAGGATGGGCTAGAGTTGTATAGTTGTAAAGGGAAACATGGGATTGGAAAGTATTTGGGTAAAAGCTGATGCTCATTAGTGGTGACATAGCCTGACTATAACCAAGGGTATATGTTGGGGCAAGAGTAGAAAATTACTCATATGTATTGGAAATTATAGAGGTAGGATTATGTGGGCCTTGAAAATCAAGAGGACTCTATTTTACATTTCTTTTATAGAAATTAGGGAGTCAGTAAAAGTTTGTTTTTTAATCTCTCTTACTAAAGACACGGCCATGAACCAAAAAAATCTGTGTTTATAAATTACTTTGTTAGCAGAGATGGGAGAGAAGCTGTCACAGTCAGACAGGCTACAGGTCTGAGGGCCTGGATTAGTTGTGCAATGGGATAGGGAGAAAAGGAAGTTATTTTAAAGGAAGTTTCTCTCTGTTTGCTATCCAATTCACTACCAAATTTTACCAAAAGTTTGCCGGTTATTGTTACTACCTTTGTACAGTATGTTTGGTTCTTTTCTCAATGTTCAATAAGTTTATATTCTTAGTCCCTAGATTGAGTGCTAACTCTTACTGTTCTTTTCCTGATATCTTTCAGAGCATCATTTGCTGTGTGTCTGTCCCATTCCTCCATACCTCCTTCCTCCATATATATCATTGTCTTTACTTGGTGAAAAAAATGAACTTTTTCAAGCCTTTTATGCCTAGTTCTAAAGAAAAGACTTGAACATATGTTTTCCATATATTGGCTTTGTTCTTACCAGCAGTAAGCATTTTAAGTAGAATATAATAGATTCTCATGTGTTGATACATAGCAAAGGAGACTAACCTGTTAAATGCCCTTTTGTCCTACACTAGAACATGCCTCAATCATATCAGCAGCGTTGGGGGCAAAATCACATAACTGGAAATAATGAGGTATAAAAGCAGGAACATACAAAAACCTCCTTAGGGACTCTGAACATGAACCTGATAGATTTTAAAGCTATTTTTCTCTTTTTCTTTACCATTAAAGTGCTTGCCTACTTTACCTTTCTACTAAAATACATGAGCCCACAAAAATGTGACATCAACATTCACCACCCACCTGAAGTACCATTCACCAATCCCAAACACCTTTCTCAGTCTCTACCCTCTTTACTTCATTTGCAATATATGGAACTATTACCTGCTTCTTTAAACTTTCTTCCTTAGCTTCCATAACACTTCCTGTTTTGATTTTTTGGCCACTTCCTCTGCAAACACTTTCACCTCCTCTGACTCTATGTTTTCCACCTCCTACATATAGGCTTTCTCATACTGTATCTGTAGAAGTTTTCCTTTTATTTTATAATTTTTCTCTCAAGGATGTCATCAACTTCCTTGATTTTGATTTTTATGTTTAAGAATTTGATTCCCAACCCATTTTCTCTGGCTGCCTGTTGACCCCGCCATGGTGACTCCTGGCCCTGTGACTTCAGAGGTACCCTTTGAACCATCGCAGCCCCCAGTCATTGAGGGGTTTAGCCCGAGTGTCTACAGCATTCACGAAAGTTTCAAGGAAAAGTTCCTTTGCAAGACTCGCGAGAACCCAATGGTACCCATAGGCTGCCTGGGCATGGTGACCGCCCTCGCCTATGGTCTCTACTGCTTCCACCAGGGATCAGAACTATTGCTCGCAGCCCATGATGCGCACCCGCATCGCCGCCCAGGGCTTCACAATCGCAACCAGCTAGCTGCGTTTGGCTGCATCCACTCTTAAATCTCTATCTTGAACCCGTGGCCTAGCCTTGAAAGCTCTGCGGAGTTCATTCCCAGGCCCAGGAGCAACCACCAGTCCAGCCACCGGACTTACTCCCTGACAAGACCCTATGTCAGTGAGGGAGGAAGTGACCAATTGAGTATATGATTTTTTTTTCAGGAATCTTAGGTTCCCTTCTGTTTGGGTATTGCATATTATTATTTCTGCTGCACCTTCTCCACTCCCTACTTAATAAACTCTGATCCACTTGTAAAAAAAAAAAAAAAGAATTTGATTCCCTAATTCTTTATCTCCAGTCTTAACTTCTCTTCTAAACTTCTGCCTGGTGTTTTGAGAAAATGCACACCAAGTATCTCAAACTTTGCCTCATAAACTCCTCTTCCTGCCTCCCCTATGTTGGTAAACCATTTCCTGGCTCCCTAAGTCCAGAGACCTTGGAGTCAGCTGGGCTCCTTTCTCTTCCTTGACGACTCTATTGAGTCAGCTGGAAAATCCTGTAGGATCAACTGCCAAAGTGTCTGTTGCCTTGACTCCCTCTTCCCACCTCTATTGCTCCAAATTGGGTCTGTCTTTTTACCTTTAAGTTTGGATTCTTGTGTTAACATTTAAACCACTTCCAGTCTCACATGCTGTCCTCCCTAAATTGCTGTTCTGATAGTGTCATCCTTCTATTTAGAAACCTTCCATAAGCCCAAATACTTGCTTTATTCAGTACCCAATCCTCAACTTTACCTTCAGTGATTTTCAAAATATTAGCTAATCTTTCAGTTATCCTACACATCAATAAAATAAGACTACTCTGAACAGGACTTGTGCTTTTCTGCTTCCAGATTTTGTTTAAGCTGTCCAATCAGCTGGAAAAAGCCTCTCTATGTTCACATGATCCTTAAAGTTCATCTCAAGTGCCTCTTGTTCCATGAGTCCCTTTTGATCTCCATAGTCACACCTCATTATCGCACACATTCTGCCAGGTACTTCAGAGAGGAGATAGCTTTTATGTCCTTTATCAGACCAGAATCTCTGTGGGAAGATACTTGCATCAGTTAGGGCAAAGCTGCATAATAGAACTTTTCACAGTGATGCTCTCTGTCCACTATAGTAGCCACTCTTTGCAACTTGCAATTGAGCATTTAAAATATAGCTAGTGTGACTGACAATCTGAATTTTAAATTTTACTTAATTTCAGTTAATTTATATTTACATTTAAATAACCACATGTGACCAGTAACTACTATATTAGACAGCATACAGAGTTTGGTTCACTGCGTATAACAAAACCTGAAAAAAAGTGGTGACATACTCAAGATGAAAGCTTATTTCTCTTTTATAGAAAACAAGTCTGGAGGTAGGCTATGGAATATTAACATGGAGTTCAAGGGTTCCATAAAGAATCAATGCTTATATCATTATTAAAGGCAGTTCATGGTCCAAGATGGCTGCTGGAACTCTAACCATCATATTGAAGTAATAGGTGGGAACAGAAGAAAGGATGGTCAAGAACATCAGGTTTTCAGTACATGTTATTCTTCAACTTTGGCAAGTTGTCTTCTATTATTTACTTAATAATTTTTTTCTTTTCCCATTTCTATGTGTCTTTTTCTGAACTCCTATTAGTCAGATGTCAATCCACATAGACTGATCCTCCTCTATGTTTCTTAATCTTTCTCTTCATATTTTCTTCCTTTGTCTTTTTATTATGCATTCTTGAAGACTACTTCACCTTATTTTTCACCTAGCCTTTGATCAAGTTTTTAATGTAGCAATTATATTTTTAATTTCTATGATGTATTTATCCTTTTACTGCCCTCTTTTTTATAGCAGGCTGTTTTTGAATTTATATCTTGTTCAATCTCTCTAAAGATAAGTTTGTTTGTTTTAAAATTGTGTCTTCTTACTTTAATCATTTGTTTTCTCCAGAGTCAATAATTCTGTTGATCTTACTCCTTGCTGTTTTGTATTGCTCATTTCCCTCAAATGCTAGGTGAACCTTGATTTTCCATTCCTATGTACAAGTGAAGGAATGAATTGGATTCCTTGATACTCTTTTGATGAAAAAGGTCTGCTGGGTGGCTCTCTGTGAGTGGGTGGGGCACATCAATTGTCATATGTTACTTAAGGAGTGTGTAGGTTGTGAACAGGCTAATAGGCTGAGGACAACCCCACTCCTGTAAGCTAAAATTGGAGGGGGTTTAATGCTGCTCCTCACTCTAAGAAGCCAGGTCCTCTTGGGTACTTTGTCAGGGGGCATGTACCTTTCAGCTCCCAAAATTCATTAGTTTTAGTCTTCTGATGTCTGCATCCTATTCATAACACATTGATGAATCATTCCTTTTTATACTTTTTTTTTTTGCTATCATTTCCATGGATTTTTTAGGAATAAATAAAGGTAAATACTTGAGGAATGAGGAGTCAGTTTGAGCTACATTTTATGGCTAATAGGATCAGTCTTCTGCATAAAGCAAATCTGCAGGAGACATTCCAGAATCCAGGGTCTGGTTCTAACTGCGGTTCTACTTACAAACACATGGCCACTTCTAGGACAAGAGCTTTGGCAATGTCAAGAAGGTGCAGGAAACTTGTCTCACCTTGTCACCTGGACTATTGTTTCTTCTTAGCTTGACTTCTGACTAGAGAGAGTAAAGAAATCAGTCATTCAAACAAAGACAATTAGACAGGTCAGAGGAAACAGGCAGAGTCACTGAGGTGTCTATTCATTCATCTGTGACCCTTTTTAAAGTTAGGGATCTAACTTTCCTGCCAGCAGGTGGCAGTGAACATATCTCAATTTTTTTTTTTGTCATCCATCTAACCCTCTGAGCCGCCAGTTAATGAGTTAAAGTAGCCTCAGATGAGAATTATTTCCAAGACCTCATTGCTTAAAAGCTACTAAAAATGTCTTGAGTGAAAATTTCACTTTGAAAGGATTGTTTCCTTTAATCACTCAACCACCTTAAAAATAGTTAAATATTACCATTCTCAATTTCCCATGAAGAGACTGAAGCTTGGTGAGATTAAGTTGCCTAAGACAGTACACCTAATATGTAGCTGTCTCTCAATTTAAATTTAGGCTTTCAGCCCTTGATGGTGTGACTCAGTGGATTGAGCACCATCCTAAGGACTGAAGGGTTGCTGGTTTGATTCCCAGTCAGGGCACATGCCTGGGTTGTAGACCAGGTCCCCAGTGGGGGTGGATGAGAGGGAATCATGCACTGATGTTTCTCTCCCTCTTTTTCTCCCTTTTTTCCTCTCTTTCCAAAAATAAATAAATAAAATCTTTAAAAAAATTAACTTAGGTCTTCAAAAACATTGCTGCATTTCTTTATTGTTATAAGTCCTCAATACCTTTGCTTTCTTTGACTTCTTACTATATTCCACATGTGCCCAGCTTGGTTCCTGCACCATGCCAGCTCCTGTGAGTGGGCACAGGGCAGGATGGGGATAGAGTGGTGGTTAGTTGGGGTTCCAGATAAAAGTTACTGGTAAGCACAGATGCTGGAAGCAGCTGTAAAAATTCTTGTCTAGATCTAGGTTTCTTCAGAAGCTGATATGATGGCGATATAAGGGACAAGACCAGTATGTGGGACACATCTGTCATGGCCTGGGTGTTCACCAGTCTGAACAGGATGCTGGCAGGTCAAAACTAGGGAAGATTGGAAACTGGGAGAATAAGGCAAAAAGGAAATGAAAGAGTTTACAGTTTTGCCTAACCAATGTTTTATTCTTGTTCGTGGGCATTTTTGTTTCCTTTTTTTAAAACTCCTTCTCCAAATTTGAGACTGAGAAGGTTCATGTGTGACTGTGTGAGAGGAAGTCATTCACCAGAGGTATAACTGTGGTTCCTTCTAGGGGAGGTTGGCCAGGTGGTGCCTTGGAAGATTCATATAGCTACCTTCTGACCCTGTCTTCTTTTCTCAGACTGCTATGTGCTTTTTTGAGGTCCCAGAGTCAGTGAGGAGCAGCAGGAAAGATTTGATGCTACTAACACCTAGGAGCTAGAGCATCTGATGTCAAAAGACAACTATGATTTTTCAGTGTATCTATCTGTCATCACCCCTTTCATCCCTATGGTTACTGGTGGAAGGTCATCTGCTATAAAAGTAAGACTCCAGTGGTCTATAAAGGAAAAGAATTTCTTGAGATCCTCATGGGATGGTGTGGGTCTGTGGTATGGTTTATTGATGATATAAAATTAAGGGGGTTCCTGATGTCCCATCTCCATCTATTTCACCATGGAAAAAGTCTAATCATGTCTTCAGTAGGGCCAGGATGAAGGCCACTGCTCAGAGTTTCTGCTCCATATTAAAGTTCAGTCCAGTCCAGCATCTGGCTAGCTTAGTGTGTGTTTCCATCTGCAGTCCATTTCAGGCTCCCTTCTGTAGCCTGCATGTAGAATTGCATGGCCATGGGCCACGTGGCTGCTAAGGTCTTATGGCCATGGAGAGAGGATGCATGAATGCACAGAGTGAGTATATGTCACTCGGGCAAAAGAGAGGGAGCTTCTTTGTTCCCCTGGGATTAGCTTTGATGTGGAATGCACCAAGTGCTTTCTCAAATGACCAATCAACTTCCCAAACTTTCACGTGCTTTGGGTGAGTCCACCTTTCAACTGATTTCTTCTTTCCCCAGGCTAGACTGACAGACCTCTCTGGTCTGCCACCTACTCTTTTGCCATTTGACTTCAATTGTGCATGTGTCTGCCTTCTGCTAGTCCCACCCCCAATCTGGTACCAGAGCAGGGGAAAGAAAGAATCTTCTGGGAGAAATGCTGTAATCCCCTGGCATGTGAAGCTTCAGCTCACTCTCTAGCAAGCAGGCTTATGCTTCTCAGTTTATTAAACTCAATGTCTATTTCCTTTTGCACTCTCACTGTTTATTCAATTGTCTTTTTTTTTGAGCACTAGACTTTAAGCTGCACTAAGGAGAGGAGAAGTATCTCCATTTAGTTATTCAACCAATCTTTATTGACTGTCTACCATGACCCAGGTATGGTGTTAGGTGCTAGTTGTAACATACCTGTGTTATTCAAAGATGTGCCTTCATTTTGTGGTTCTGGTTTGGAACAGCTACATGTAATAGATATCTGTGGATCAAACTGACTTAGATCTACTTCTGATGTTTTAATTAAAAAAGACAGTTTCATGACGGTTTCAGTATGGTTTGGTTTGTGAATTGCAAGAAAAGCCGACTGGCAAATATTTTGCCAAATCACACTGTCTAGTATACCCGTCAGAAAATGTACCTCAAAGATGCCCAGTGCAGTGTCTCTATTTCAATACATATGCATATACACACATACACACTTCTGCCTAAAATTGCTATCTATGGGATTTATAAAGGTACAAGAGACTGAGATGTCATACAAGGGCCTCAGGAGTAAGGGTGGTAAGGAAGAGCAGAAGCTGGCTCAGATTTCCATCAATGTTGCTTGTGAGTGGGAGTACATTCCAGTTTTATTTCTACTTTCCTCCACTTTCATTATCAGTACCTATAGTGCTTTGGTCTCCAGAGTGACCAGAACCTTAGCTGTATTCTCTGGACAGCTCACTCTATTCTTAGAGTTTACATTTTCAATTCAGCTCATTTGTAGTTATTAATGCCTATAGGATGATCTCTTTCTAAACTTAACACTAAGTTAAATTACATTTCACCCTTGTTTAAAAATTGAAGGCACAACATAAGGTTAGCACAACATAAAATCCATTTCCCAGTTGACAATAGTTAAATAGCTAATCTCCAGTAGGTGCAAATGGGCAACATATAACACCAGTAGAATAGTACCTAAAAAAATCTACGTGGACTGCCAAGTCTTTGTCCACTCACTAGCACAGGCCTCTTGCCTTCACCGCTCTTCCACCTTCACCAGTATATTCCACCTCCAGCTCACTATGGATGATGATATTGCTTTACTCATGGTTGACAATGGCTGTGGCATATGCAAGGCCAGCTTCACGGGTTATGATTCCCCCAGGGTTGTCTTCCTCTCCATTGTGGGACACCCTTGGCACCAGGGCATGATGGTGGGCATGAGCTAGAAGGATTGTTATGTGGGAGAATGAGGCCTAGAGCAAGAGGGGCATCCTGACCCTGAAGTATCCCATCAAACACAGCATTGTCACCAACTGGGATGACATGAAGAAGATTTGGCACCACACCTTTTACAATGAGCTGCGTGTGGCTCTCAAGGAGCACCCCTCCTGCTCACTGAGGGCCCCCTGTACCTCAAGGCCAACCATGAGAAGATGACCCAGATCATGTTCAAGACCTTGAACATCCCAGCCATGTATGTGGCCATCAGGCTATGCTGTCCCTATATACCTCTGGCCGCACTGCTGGCATTGTGATGGACTCTGGTGATGGGGTGACCCACACTGTGACCATCTATGAAGGATATGTCCTCTCCATGCCATCCTACATCTGGACTTGGGTGGCAGGGACCTGACAGACTAATTCATAAAGATTCTCATGGAGTGTGGCTACAGCTTCACCACTATAGCCAAGTGGGAAATTGTGCATGACATCAAGGAGAAGCTGTGCTATGTTGCCCTGGACATCGATCAGGAGAAAGCCCCTGCAGCCTCCAGCTCCTCCATGGAGAAGAGCTACAAGCTGCCTGATGGGCAGGTCATCACCATCATCAATGAGTGGTTTCATTCTGAGGCCCTCTTCCAGCTTTCCTTCCTGGGAATGGAATCCTGTGGCATCCACCAAACTATCTTCAATTCCATCATGAAGTGTAATGTTGCCACCTGTCAGAACCTCTATGCCAATACAGTGCTATTTGGTGGGACCACCATGAACCCATTCATTGCCAACAGGATGTAGAAGGAGACCATGATCCTTGCTCCTAGCACAATGAAGATCAAGAGTATTGTGCCCCCTGAGTGCAAGTACTCTGTGTGGATTGGCAGCTCCATCCTGGCCTCCTTGTCCACCTTCCAACAGATGTGGATCAGCAAAGAGGGGTACTATGAGTCTGGCCGCTCCATCATCCACTGCAAATGCTTGCTTCTAGGTGGGCTGTTACTTAGTTGGTTACACCCTTTCTTGCAAAACCTAACTTGCACAGAAAACAAGATGAAATTGGCATGGCTTAATTTTGTTTATTTCTTTGAATTTTTTTTTTTTTTTTGCACTAGACTCAGGATTTAAAAACTAGAATGGTGAAGGTCACAGGAGTCTGTTGGAGTGAGTATCCCCAGAGTTCTACAATGTGGCTGAGGACTTTGATTGTACATTGTTCATTTTTTAAAAGTCATTCCAAATATTGAGATGCATTGTTACAGGAAGTCCCTTGCCTGCCCAAAAGCCACCCATTTCTCCCTATAAAAAGGGCTAATCCTCACCTGAATCTACCCAGGAGAAGGGTAATAGCCTTGTTTTTGTGTAAATAACAGAATCCAAAATTTTTAATCTTTGCCTTAATAGTTTTTTTTGTTTTATTTTGAATGGTCAGCCATCATGTCCCCTCTTTGTCCCCAGCTTGAGATGTATCAAGGCTTTTGGTCCCCCTGGGGGTGCACTGAGGTGTGGAGGCAACCAGGGCTTACCAGTACACTGACTTGAGACAAGTTCAATAAAGTACACAGCAAAAGAAAAAAAAAATCTGTGTGAGGTAATGGAGAGCCAAATAGGCAAGATGTTTGGCAGTAGGTGGTTTAAATAAACTTATGAAGGAATTTTCTCCACTGTGATCTGCTACTCTTTCAATTAAACCTGAAGAGGTTTATCAACCCAGGTGCCATAACCATGGAAGATATTTTATAGGCAATAGAGAACAAATTGAATTCACATTCTAATACAGTGCATAGAAAGTCATAATGGAGAGAGGCAATTTACCAATGTTAGGCCTTGTGCATTAGCACTAAAATAATTCTTACCAGTGAATGTGGGGTATTATGTGGTTGAGGTGTAAGTGTTCTGTACTTCAAATACAGCACTTTGCTTATAAGGAATCTAAGAGCTCCAAGGCTTGATATGAGAGTGACCAGAATGGGGTATGAAACATCACAGACTAGCATAAATTATTCATAAATATCAGAGGAATCATGATTACATATGATTACTCATAGACCAGAAGATAGTGAAGAATAAGTATAATGAAAGAGTAGAAACCAGCAACCATGCAGAGACTTTGTCCATCCCAGGCACTCCTGGCCAAGGGCATGAAACATAGGGAGGAGGCTTGGGAGGTTAATACCAGGCTTACACCGTGGTTATATCTCATGGAAACTGAGAAAGACGATACTACTAAAAATGGTTCCTGGGGGCTTAACTTGGCTTGAATTAAAAAGAAAAAAAAAAGCCTAGGACTTCCAGCCAAGATGGAGGCATAGGTAAACACACTGTGCCTCCTTGTACAACCAAAAGAAGGACAACAACAAATTTTAAAACAAAAAACAACCATAACTGACAGAAAATCGAACCGTATGGAAGTCTGACAACCAAGAAATTAAAGAAGAAACTTTCATCCAGACTGGTAGGAGGGGCAGAGAGGACTTGCGCGGCGGGGTGGTGGCTGGCTGATTGGGGAAAGGTGTGGCTGGCTGGGAGAGGTGGCAGCTGTGGACCGGGCGTCCCACTTCCTCATGAGGATAAATCGGGAGGAACAACTAGGGAGCAAGACAGACCCTGCAACCCAGAGTTCCAGTGAGGAAATAAAGCCTAAAAACCTCTGATTGAAAACTCCTGTGGGGGTTGAGGCGGCGGCAGCGGGAGAAACTCCCGGACTCACAGGAGAGCTCGTTGGAGAGACCCACAGGGTCCTAGAGCGTACATAAGCCCTCCCACCGGGAATCAGCACCAGAATCAGCACCAGAATGGCCCAATTTGACTGTGGGTAGTGCAGAAAGTGTCTGAAAACCAGCAAAGAGCGGAGCAACCGCCATTGTTCTCTCTGGGTCCCCTCCCCCACAAACAGCGTCACTACACAGCGACGTGGCCACCCCGACCTGGTGAACACCTAAGACTCCACCCCTTACTACATAACAGGCATGCCAAGACAACAAAAATGGCCCAAATGAAAGAACAGATCAAAGCTCCAGAAAAAATACAACTAAGCGATGAAGAGATAGCCAACCTATCAGATGCACAGTTCAAAACACTGGTAATCAGGATGCTCACAGACTTGGTTGAATTTGGTCACAAATTAGATGAACAAATAAAAACTACAATAAGCGAAATGAAGGAAAATATACGGGGAACCAACAGGGATGGGAAGAAAAACGGGACTCAAATCAATGGTGTGGACCAGAAGAAAGAAAGAAACATTCAACCACAACACAATGAAGAAACAAGAATTCAAAAAAACAAGGAGAGGCTTAGGAACCTCCAGGATGTCTTTAAACGTTCCAATATCTGAATCATAGGGGTGCCAGAAGGA
>VMDR010025786.1:0-14323 GCA_007922815.1 Macrotus californicus
GCTACAACTCTTAGTGCTTCCCAGTCCTTTCTTATTTTCCTTTTTTATTTTTAATTACAGAAGTGTTTAAAGAATTTGAGTTCTCTAAATGAGTCAAAGTGTTTTCTTATTTTCACTATTATTTATTCTATTTTTTATGTGTTTTGTTGTCAAAATTATAAGCAGATAGGATTTACAGGAAATGTTGATATATAATGTATGTATATATGTGCATAAATATTTATACACACATTTATACAGGGTGGCCTATTTAAAATCATAGTGCTTTACATGGACCTCCTATTGGGAATACTTAAACATATATTCATTTCTCTATACATAGAAAAAGTATACACAGAGAACATATACATAATTATGTGACTCTTTTAAACATTTTTAACTAAAAAGGGCTAAAAATTAACTGAAATAAAAACTATCATAATGTTTAATATTTTACTTCTTAGTAGTATAGAGATCTTATTTTACTCTCTTAAATGTTGTATGACAGATTATTTGTTTTTTATAGGTATGAAGTCAAATATAAAGAAAAAAATTGGGTAAGAATAAAAACCTCCCAAAAACCCACTGTTCAAAATAATGAAAACCACAGTCAACAACTTCCAAAACAGATATTTTTCAGCTCAGCAGTAATATTTATCAACTAAACCCTAACAGCAGTAAAGAATATGTGGTTATTATATCATAGTCCTCTTGGTTATCAGTTGTTTTGAAGGTTTAGATTTACATCAATTTCACAGAATTTTGTCCAGATTAGTAATTCATCTTTATTTTTTTGTTCTCACAAAATGATACTACCTTTCTTCCCATGAGAAAATCTAATTTTTTAATTGCCCCTTTATTTTCCAGAACCACTTAAAAGTTGTGAAGCATTTCAGAAATAAAGTCTGATATCGCAGAGTTTTCCCCCAGACATTTGATGCTGTCTGTTTCCTGTCTCCCTGAGGGTGGAGGAATTTTGTGTGTGCGTGCAAGTTTATTATATTTTCTTTAAGTTAGTAGTGAGGAAATTACATTTACCCTGCAAAAATGATTCAAAAATATGTTGGTGATGCGACTAGCTTGGATTGGTTACCAAAGAGTTTGGTAATTGTAAAGTTTCATTCTCAAAATATAATATTTAGAGACCAAGCATGAAAATTACATTCAGCAAAAGAACTTTTCTACAAATGGTCCCCATTCTTTAATCAGTAATGTGATATAACATTTTTTTATTTTTTATTTTATTTTACTTATTTATTTATTTTTAGAGAGAGGGGAAAGAAAGGAGAGAGGGAGAGAAACATCAATGTGTGGTGGCCTCTCGAGCGCCCCCTACTGGGCACCTGGCCTGCAACCCAGGCATGTGCCCTGACTGGGAATCAAACCAGCGACTCTTTGGTTCACAGGCTGGTGCTCAATCCACGGAGCCACACCAGCCAGGGCAGAACTTTTTTTTTCATACTTGGTAAACATTTAATTTCTTTTTTTGTGGATTGTCTACGTCTTTGGGCATTATTTTATTAGAGTGTTCATGTGGTTTGTCCATTTATATAAGCTTTTCTATTTCAATATTATTCATTCTTTAGTACCATTATAGTAGCAAATGTTTTTCTAGAATTCCTTTGCCTTTTAATCCTATGTTACATTTAACTTGCAAAGTTTAATTTAAAATTTAGTAATCAATCAAACACGTTTTCCAAATATGGTGGAACTGTTAATTATACAATTGTTTTTTATGTTAATTTGTGGAAAATATGTTTGAGCACAGTTTTGGATCATTCTTTTTTGATCTGAAAATCAAAAGATGGAAAATATGGCTGAAAAGGGAGGTGCAAGTCCTGTTGGGGGCTTTGAATTCTCAGATAATGAGGTCAGCCCAGTGCCTACGTACTTCATCTCAACTCGGTACAACTGTGGATCACGATAGGGCAAGGCAGCAGTTTATGTTAATGTCCTTGAAGCCATGGAGTGGATTCCAAGCTATCTGGACACTGTCATTCTATTCCATGCCCTTTCCTAACTCTCAGAGAAGCTCCCTCTGTGGCAGATCTTTTTATGGATTTATCCATATTACATCTGAACCCATGATCATATCGAAAAGGCTTAATATGTGAACATATGTCTTCAGGATATTTATTTAAACTAAAAAAACAACAACAGTTCACTCATTTCTTCCACCCTCCAACTCCCCTCCCACCTCTGGAAACCACCAATTTGTTTTTTGTACCTATGAGCTTATCAGCAGGGGTCGGGGGGAGAGTCGGGGAGTAGAGATCGTTTAGGTTCTACATACAAGAAAGAGATCATATGGTATTTATCGTATTTTAGAAATAACTTTGTTTAATTTCACCAAGAAATGTTGATTTTTATTGTTTTCTCCCTACGTTTCAAATCCACATATCACATCTTTGTCTTTCACTATCGATAGGCCATAATCAGACCAGCTTAGGCCAATGACCATGAATAAACATAATACAGAAGTAGGTCCCTGAAAGGCTGCAAGAACTCTTCTTACACACAGTCATAGAGGGAAACCCTGAAGGCTTCTACCCCAGCATCTGACTCAAACTTTCTGTCCTAGCAGACTTCTCATTCCACATAGGCGGTGTGTATGACCACCAAACTTGGAACTTCTGGGACAGATCTTTTAAGAATTTTCATAAATATCCTTATCTGTAGGAGATTCAGGTTTGCTTGTTTGGTAGAAAAGGAAAGTGAGAGCAGCCTTGAACCTGGTCCACAGCCTCATCTTCACCTTCCTTGAAACCCTGGGAGCCCTCTGATATCGGAACTAGCTCTATGTTTGGGTTATAGCTTTTCAGTGAAATAATCCTTAAAAGGGCCGAGAAATCACATACTTTTTCACTGTTTTCAAACCTTAAAAATATGTTTAAAGGAAAACACTAAGTTAAGAACACTTAACTAAATCACAGCAGTTCCTTACAGTTTAAACGATTGTAACAAAATAGTTGGGAGGGGGTGAAAAGTTCATTTCACCTGTAGTGAAAATTTTCAACTTAAAAATGTAATACTTTTCATTTTCATTATAGAGAACAAGACTCAAAACATGCTCCTCAAGTCTATCTGGAAACCATTCTATTCTCTATTATTCTCTCCTCTTCCCCCAGCCCGGCAACCTACCACAGCAGTTTAATCATCTTTCTTTTCTTTCCTTTTTCTGTGATTTTATATAATTAAAAGATCCAGTCAGTCTTTCCGTTTTAACTCAACATATGCCCTGCAAAGATCTAGATATATCATACCCATCACCCAGAACTTAGTTTTTAAAATTACCACAAAAGGAAGCTACCAAATTAACTGCATCATCTTATGAAACCACTATTCTAGACCCTCCTTCTGCTTTTCCTTTTCTCATTTTAATTCGGTCATTACTTTTCCTTTCTTGATTTTTTCTCTTTTTAATATATCCTTGTGGATTTGAAGAGGGTAGAGGATAAGGAGAGGGTAAATGATTTATGCACCCTCTCTAAAATACAAGAAAACAATAAATACATATTTCAAGATGAGAAGCATTCTTTTTATTTCTATGGACTTATGTAGATCCTACTTTATTTCTGTAAATCAGAAACTAATAGAACGTCAACGCTTTGAGAAAAAAAGGATGAGTTGTCAGCTGTGGCAGCGAACGAAGGGGATGCAGCTTTAGCCTGTACAGCTCGCAGCTGCTCCTGTGGGAGATGATGCAAAATGCTCTCAGCGAATGCATCTCTGAGAAAAAAGAAGAGATACTTCAGGGAAGAACAGGAGAGTAAATACCAACAGAGGAAACAGTAGCAATCAGTCTGCTTTTGATTCATAAGTTACATTCAGTGAAAAGATCTTCTCAGAAAAATTTTGAAATATGTGAGTTTGAAAGAAGAAAGAGCATTTATACTCAGATAAGAACAATGTATATTTTTCCAGGATTATGCTCACATTTTGTTTTCAAAAATTTAAACATATTACAGTGGATTTGTGACTTCAGTTTCTTGCAGTCAGACTTGGGAAACCAACAAAAACTACTGGAAGGAAACACACAAGTAAAGGAAAAGCAGTGGTTACAACCTCAAGAGTGACATGAGCAAAATGATCAACACCTTCCCAACAGACAGCGTAAATATCAAAAGTACAAAAAAGGGGAGGCTTCCCCCCATGAGACGAGGTGTGGTGTGTGTACAGTTTCCAGGCAAGGATAAAACCGTGGCACTTAAACAGTAGCAGCACTGTTAGTTAGATGTGATATCTGAAAAATATGACAGCCACCTCAATCTGCTCAAGTAGCACTCATGGTAAGGGTACACTTTTATCAACATCGGTTAACTTGTTGTGTACTAGAAAACTAGCAAGGAGATAAATTGATGGATTAAAAGATAAACTACCCGTAGGCAGACAAACAGATGAACAGAGAGAATTACAATCAAACGTGTACTGTTCTCAGACAGAAAGTTAATAACCAGCCCCAAGAAGTGACATGTCTGCTAGAAAGGCCTTGAACAGAGAGTTTTCTGATTTGTTTTTAATGTCGTTCTTCTAGTGTCATGCTATTTATACTTAGGTATAACTCTCCAAAGTCTCTGTGACACAGTTTCCATCTGTTAAATGAACCTTATAATATGTTCATATAATTTTTCAGGGTAATACATAGTCATACAATGTATCTGTGAAGTTATGAAGCATCTCAAAGCATCACCAAGGGACCTTAGGGGACTCTTTGCTGAAAAGGGTAACTGGCTATCTTTCTGGGAATAACTGAAGTGTAGGCTGAGGGAGGGCACATCCTCTAGATTATTTCTGGTTTTTATTTTCCATGGATCCTAATTTCTCTTTCCCATTGAGAAAAATAGTGACTGAGACCCATGCAATAGGGATGAAAAATAAGACTGCTCTCAAACTTTTACTTTCAAAAATCCCACAGCATTTGGAAGAGATAGTCTGGATCCCTGTGACAGCGCAGGTTCAGATCTCCCTTGAAATGAACCCACCTGCCATTTTTGCTTTGTATGAACCCCCTCATGTTACCTTCTTCTACACACATCGCAAAGAATAACAGATTTTTTTTTTTGCCAGAAAATAGGAAACTGAATTAATTCCTTCATGTCTTCTTCTCCTGTGCTTCATAAACCGGGAAACCATACATGCACATATTTATCTAGCCTTTCTGGAAGGCAAGATGGAGCCAATTTCAGATCGTTTTCTACAAGGGAGACAAACCTGAATTCAGGTAACCTTTGGGATCGGTAACTGGCCTGCTATAATGAAATGGACCTCTTAGCAGGCTTGCTGGCCTTCTCTCCTGGATATCATTCTTCTACCAACAACCAGCATATGATTCAGAGCTGACCCCTGCACAGTGTGTCCTTGGGGTCATTACCTTTCCCCTTCATTTGTCTCCTGACACCCCTCCAGCCAATATTTCTTCTTCACACAGAGGTCATCTTACTTATAATTTCAAATGACTTTACTATAGTAATAGAGATAGATATTAGAGTGTTAACTAGACAGGTAAGTAATAATAGGTAAAATCTCACTTCTCCTTTGAGCTTGGCATGGTGTGGCACCCTAACCAGATTCCTAACAGGTTTTTCTAGATTTTATTCCCCATTCAACTTGTGTGTTCCTGCAGTATGGCTGTTCTTGTGTTTCTCTTTGGTCCTGGGATGAAACTACTCACACCATAATTTAGACATTTTACTCTCCCTTGGAAACTTGGGGAGAGCATCCTTACAAACTAGACTCCTAAGATCTTATATTAGGGGCAGGCCAACCTAACAATCTATACATTAACTTCCCTCCTACTCAAAAATACCCCCGAATTTCTCTTTCTCTTTCTTGGCATGACCTGCCCAGGACAAATACTAGAGATTGTTCTTCTGCTTCCTTTAATTCCAGCATTTCTCCTTCCTTTCTCTCCAGCACTTAAAACATTTCTGAATTTCTCCAAACCCTAGCTAATATATTTGCTTTTCTTGCCTCTGAATTTTCCTTTTCTTTTTGAAATGTTCCACATGGAGGTTTTATATTTCTTTCCCCCGGAAGATTCTGACCCTTCAGTTATGTTCACTACCCATTCAGTGTACTAGTTAACACTGGGAACTTTACCTAATTCAAATCAGGAACAAACCTAAATTCAAATTTCCACTGTGAGACTTAGTGCCTATGTGATCCGAAGTCATTTCCTACTCACTCTGCACTCCCGTGGTTAGACTCCTGTGCTCTTACCAGTTGGCTGACCTTGGGTCAGTAATGTAAAAATGCCAAACCTCACTGTCCTCGGTTGTAAATGACAGTACCCACCTTAGAGCTGACATAAGGAATAAACGTGATGATCAATATGAAAGTGTTTATAGCACAGTGGCTACATAAACTAAGCACTCTATAAATATTAGTTGTTACCATTATTACTAATTCAAATTACGAGACCCATTTTGTATATACCAAGCTTTCTAACTTCACTTTGTTTTCAGTGCAAATGCTATGATTTCTTAAACCTTGACTTCATTATTCCGTATTAGCCAGAGGCTTTCTCTCATGGTCCACGTGAAGTTTAGAGTAGAAGAGCTGGAGGAGCTGGAAACATTGCTAGACTTTTTACACAGTCAAAGCCATTTAAACATGCCGGAATTTGAGTTATGGTGCGTCTCTACCTGTCCCACCTCTGCTGTGTGCTACAGCTTGCTAACAGAGCAGGTGTCACCTGAGCACATCAAAACCTAAACGTCAACATTATTGTCATAAATATGAGAGTTACAACCGCAGAACAGCACTGAGCCAGAGATCTTCTACGAAACAACATGAAGAAGACCGTGAGGGGGGATCATCATATACACCAAGTGCTTTAGAATCCCAGGGTGGGGACATCAGTGCTTCAGTTAAGGAGAATCTCACGGTGGGAATCCAACCACTACATTAATCACTTCACTGAACTCCTGCTTGTTTCAGCTGAAGTGGTTGGCAACCTCCAATGCCCCCTTCCTCCCTCATTGCTCCAAAGTTCATTCTTCCAGACAATGAGAACCCACTCAAGAGATTATCTTCCCAGAGAGAAGCTGTTCCAGTTGCTACAAACTCTTGCTAGAAATTCCAGGACAGTTTACAAGGTACATTTTTACGATGATGTAAAGTATGTCAGAAGCATTCCAAGTATCAGTTATTATACAAAAAAAAGAGCTTAGCTTGTAGATTTTTTTTTTTTTGTGGTGGTGGTGGTGGTGGTATTGGTGATGGTGGGACCCAACTCTTTACTTTTTACCCAAAAGTAAAAGGAATACATATAGTAATACAAATTATTGTTACTTGCAACAGCTGAAATGGAAGTTCTGTAGAAAGTAAAAACTGGCACATTTGTCTGTTAAACTAAATTTTTTGTTATTTGAAAACCAAGATTATGCTGGCAAATAAAAAGTTCATTTTAAAATCAAAACAGTAATTGAACTTACTAGCTGTAATGAATGTAGATTCAAACAATGATGTCAGGAATGGTAACGATTTGCAAACCCTTACAGATTGTCAAAAAAATACAAAAACAATATTGTATTCCTGAACTTACAGAAGTGTTCAATTCAGTTTAGGGTGTCTCAGTGGCTTCACTTTCTGAAATTCCTATCAAAAGTTAAAAGAAATTCTGTACAGCTACTTTTAATGGAAGCTCAAATTGGTCAAAATACAAAAAATGTGTAAAGCAGCTTGTGTCCTATTTATTCCCACTATTGTAAATGAAGTTAAACCACAAAACTATGTGGACTTTAGGGGTCTTTTTTTCATTGATAAACCCAAGGTATTTCTCCTCTCTAATACCAACAACCATGTTGACACATTTTTTTTCCTCTCTAATCCCACATGTACTAAACCCAAGTGGTTACAAACAAAACCCCAAAACATAATTTTCACTGTAATGAAATAATCTTGAAATTATTCTGCTTTTTACTATGGCTTTACCTGTTGTCCCACAGTCTGGGTTCCTGAGGGCCTCCTCCTTGGAATGACTCACTGCAGATGATAGCCTGAGTTGATTGAGGAATCCTTGATTGGGGATTCTCATTCATGAAGCAATCTATCTACCAACCTACAGCCTTAGTTCCTATTTATTTACAGTTTGGTAAAGAATGTAGTTGGAGATGTTGTGGGCACATTTGCACACATGTTCCAACTGCTTTGAAAGAGGAATGGGCAAGGTAGAGTATTATCAAAGTAAAATCAGGCAAGCATTTCAGATTTCAAGAGACAACTGAAAAGGGAGAATCTGTAAGATCCCCTGGGTTTGAGGGCAGTCTGTGTAAGTCTTCACATCTCTAAGTGTGTGCACATAGTGGGGAGGGTGGGCCTTCCATCCTCAAATCTAAAAAAGATTGAGAGATTTCGAAAAGCCCAGGTGTGCCAAAGGTCAGAGGGATCAACATACAGACCCTGCCATGGGAGAGTGGGGTAAAGGTTCCGATAGAAAACCGCGGCAAAAGGGGAGCCAACAGAGGTAAGGAAGTTTCTGAATAATTAAAAAGTTAAGAATAAGCCAACTCAGTTACCATGGGGGAAGGAGGTGGGGTGGGAAATTAAAAAGCAGTTGATGTGGTAATTAAGAATTTGGTGAGAGCCTAGGCAGGTCACCTCCTTTCTGAGATCAGAGCCCCATCAGAAATTCTTTCAAGTGTCCTTCTGCGTCGCCAAAGATGACAACAGCAAATCAATAAGTGCTTGAAATGAAAGGGGATGTTGGCGAGCCCCCAGGCTACAGATTTCCCGCCGCCAGCCTTTTCTGAACTCCTAGCGTGCCTTTGCACCGCCTCTCTTAAGAAGAGCTACCTTTTATTCCTATCCTCAGGACGAAGGTAAGTGCTCAGTTAGCATATCTATTAAATGTCGGCTCCAGTTCCAGCTCTCCGTTCGTGCGCAGAGCGCGCGGCCGCCGCTTGCCTGGCCAGCCCGCGAGGCAGCGGGAGAGCGGAAGGCTGGCCAGAGCGCCACGGCCACACACCTCCGGGATGGCCCAGCTGCTCCGGGATTTAGCGCTTCTGGGCTGGAGCTGGAAGGTCTCTGCCAGAGCAAAGGGCCTGAGCGACCGCGGCCAACGCAGCGCTCCTTCCACTTGGTTCATTTACAAACAAACACAAAATCCTTAACAGAGAAGGACCAGGGCTCCAAAATTGAAGCTGAGAATCACCAAAACTCCGTTCGCGGTTCCAGACATTGGTCTGTTACCCTTCCAATCCTCATCTCTCCCTAAAGTGTCTTGATGGAACAATCTTTCCAGAGCCCAACATGCCAGGGACTTTTTAATTAGGTGATTCATTAGTAAGTCAATACAGACATTTATATGTTCTTTTAGCTCTTGTGGTTAAGTATTAATTTCAAAATGATTATAAGATACCGGAATAGGCAACGCATAATAATTTTAATTTATATGCAAATCAATTGGTTCATCTTAAATGTCTTTAAAAAAAAAACAATTGTTGTATTGTAGCATCGGAAATTCGGATCAAAACCGCCTGAAGAGACAATTCGGAAACAAGACCTGGACTGGCGAGAAAATTTAGAACAGCCAACAAATCAATAATGTTTGAGGCAGTTAAACATCTCCAGCCATTGGTATTTACATACTCGCCTGTTGTCAGATAAGGAGCTGGGGAAATCGCCTGCCAGGGAGGAGACCACGATCCAGAGTGAAGAAAGTGAATGGCAGCGCGCAGCCCGGCGCGCGGGCTGGAAGGCGACACTGCACCTTTCCCAAATCCTGACGCCTGGGTGAGAGAGGCTGGCCGAGGTCACTTCACATTTGTCCTGGGTCTTGCCCTGCTTTGATAGAAAATTTTATGTCCTCGCAGAGCTTCACAATTTGATTCTTGTTCTAACAGTTCTGTCACTTGCTTCAAAATACTAGAGGGAAGGGTACAATTCAGAATCTCACTAAAAATTCCCTGATCCTGTTCAGCCAGTACTGCTCTCCCTGGGCTGATTTGGGGGAGGGGTGTCCACTTCCCTGTGTCCCCCACACATTAAGTCAGATAGCCAAGAAGACAGGAAGAAGGGCTTGGGGAAATGGTTATTATCTTTAGACTTAGTTCAAATTTTTGGAAAAGTAAAAAAGATGTATACATCTGAGGACATTTTTAAAAGATATTCTAGAACACTTAGTTTCATCAAGGATTACCAGGAGAACCAACCAGAGTTATGTATGTCGAATTGTAACATCCTTGAAATTCACAGATACAGGAGGTCAGAGTGGCCCCACTCAGGCTCCCAATCCAGGCAACCTGGCCCTGAAGGAGCTGGTGACACCTTTGAGGCTGCAATCTTGTTTACAACTGCAGGGCAGAGAGTGTTTGCTCTGCCTGGACGCTCCCTCCACCCCTTTCTAATCTGGAGCAATCGGAATCTGAATACAGTCGCCGCAGCCCGTCGCCAGGGCCCACTGTTCCATTTCTGCTCTGACAGGGAAAAACCTGAAATCCACGTCTTACATCTGCTCGGTGGTTTGCAGCCCCCCAGCACCCTGCCTCTCCGCTGCATGCCTAATGTATTCCCCGGTGGTTCTGGGCATTAATTAGTTGTTTAATAGGAGTATGACTAAAAATGTAAAAGAAGGATTAGGAGCGTGAAACGTATGTCCAGCTCCTTCCACACACTCGAGGAGGGAATGAGAATCATTCTGTATCTTCTATTTCTCCAGGAGCCATTTGCATTTCCCACCAGCTGCTCACTTCAGCTGCACTGGCGCTGGGCGAGGCAAGGACCCAAAAGCTCAGCGCAGTGCCTGCAACCGCCGGACTGGGGTTAACCAGCCCCTGGCGGGCAAGACTCCAGACAGAAGGGGGGCGAGGGGACGTGAGCTTCCCGAAGCCCCTACATCCCAGTCCGGGTTTGCAAACCTCTGAATCCAGAAGAGGAGGGGGCTGCACGCACAGATCTGCGCATCTCCGGAGCGCAGCCCGGTGCTCTTTCCCTTGTCTCTCAGGGTCTCTGAATCTTCCTGTGTCTGATTTTTCTCACTCTTTTCCCACTTTTCCGTGACATCTCCCATACTTGCCACCAGATGAAGACGAGGCCGTACTCTTTGGGTGTTTCTTAATGTATATAAAATGAAAAGAAAAGAGGGAGGAAAGACATTAACCCAGGAAGACATCAGGAAGGGTGGGAGAAATCCTTGATAGGCAGAGATGAAAATGTCTCTCTTGGACAACATTTGCTGGTACATTATAACTTTAGATTTCAGTTGCAAGACTTGTTCATTAAATTTGATTTTCTTGCCTCAGCAAGATTTCAGAAATCGGAAATAAAAACTACCAGAGACAGAGGGGAAATAAAAATAAAACAGCACGTGGGCATTTTCCCCTCAACGTCTCTTTCCTCAAATAAAACTGTCTTGAATTTTCACCCGGTAAAGAGAGAAAGTTTGAGTTTTCACGGATGTTATGTGAAGGTTAGTAATGGCTTTAAAATGTAGACCTCTCCTCAGTTCTCTTCATGGCTGAAGAGGCTAACCCTTTCCATAAAATGAGTCCATCTGTCGACTGTTAGCTATTTCAAAGTGAAGGGATTTAACATTCAAAACAAATTGAGCAAGTTTGTTTGCCTGTTTTTACTGCTAACTCAAATGAATTCAAAACACGGAGTAACTCGAGAAAACACATAGCATGTTCCAGACTGCCCCCAAATGCACGAAAGCCCCCACACCTATGTGGCGACCTGGGTCATTTTAAACTATATTAAAAATGTATATATTTCACACACATTCTCCCAACAACTCATTTTTATTTTCTTAAAATTGCGAGAATTGGTACGTTAATTTAGGAAGAGCAATATCACTTTTAGAGAGAACTTCATTCTCTATCAAGGGCCAAAAGGGAGGGCTTTTTCATGGCGGGCCCGGCTGACTTTTGCTCCTAAGTAGAATTGATATTGGTGGGAAAACCCAACTGAGAGCTATGGCTGTTTTCCAACACTTTCCAAAAACACGCGCTAGCAGGGTGCCCTTGAGACTGGAAGAACTTTGCCCAATATGTCTAGAACAAGCCTTCACACCTGGTCTTCCAGGAGAATCATATTTATAGTCCTTCCATCCAAGGGCGGGACAGAGCACAAGTACCCAGCTCGCTCCCAAAACACATACCCTTGCTCTAGTCAAGAAATCGAAAAATCAGGGTTCAGAAGTAGGGCACACTTTCCGGGTGAAAATGACCTCTGTAACGTCACATGTCCTTCGATTTTTAAGAGAAAATGTGGATCTGAGGGGAGCTTCTCTTCCCACCCCCGCCAGCATCCCATGCAATTTAATACCGTGCTCAACAGGAACCTTAACCTCGTCATTTTAAAAAATGAGATATCCGTGACCCGGGGTGAACTCTTGAGTGTAGGTACAGCAGAGGAAATTCTAGACTCTTTGAGGGCCTGAGCCTTGTCCAGCGCAATCTCTTCGAGTCCACTGGTCAGTGTGCGTCAGTGCCCACTTGCGCGCGGGCACTGGGTGCCGCGTACCTGTTCCCTTTGCCTTGACCTCGGGCGCCTGTGCCCTAGCACTCAGTGCCGTGCCAAGCAGTCCGGCCTTCCCGGGTTGACTAGTCTCACTCGCTCGCTTTCAACTGTGCCCGTTCTTGCCACTTTTCCATATTTCTCCTCCGTCATCCTCTCTCACCCCCAACCCGTCAACCTTAACCTCAGCCTCCTGCCCGGCCCTCACTCCGCTCCCCATCCCCACCCTCACCCCCACCCCCGCCCCCGCAGTCCCTGGTTTCGGTGACCTCTTCCCTCCGCCCTGCAGGCCTGAAGCAAGGTCACACGCCGGCACACTCAAACTCACACCCTACAGGCCTCGTCTCAAGCAATCCCTTGCACACTGTCCTTTGTTCCATTTCTCGGGCCACTTTCCCGGTCCCTTCCGCCCTGTCCGTCCCGGCTTAGTCCCCAGGAGTACCTTTCGGTCTCCCCGACGCCCTGGCCCTCCCTGTCTGATTTCTTCGAGCTCCCGCTTTGGCGCAGGTCCCTTTCCCCCTCTCCCGCCCACCCTCCCTCCGTGTCCGCCTTTCCACAGTGGCAGGGCGTGCGCCTGCGGCTCGTCGGCTCCTGTCTAAGCGCCCCGCCCGACTCCCTCTCCTCCCTTCGTTCTGCCGAGCTCGTGCTCCGGCTCCCGGCTCCCCGGCCCGCCGGCCGGCACCCACCTCCCTCCCCTGCCCCGCTCCTCCGAGCCCCTGCGCCCTCCCCCCGCTCTCGCCCGGCGCAGTGCTGGCTCCTGCCCGGCCGCCCGCAGCCCGGCTCGGCCGCCGGCCCGCCCGCCCGCCCGCCACTGTGCAGCGGAGTTTGGTGGAATCTCTGCTGACGTCACGTCACTCCCCACACGGAGTCGGAGCGGAGGGAACAGAGAGGGATGAGAGCGAGGGAGGAGAGAGAGAGTGAGAGGCTGGGCGAGAAAGCTGGGGCGCAGCAAAGAGAAACTGCCAGTGGCGACTAGAGTCCGGAGGCCCCTGCGCCCCCGTGGACTCGCTCAGAACTTGGCACCCTCGGGAGCCCCGCGACCCTCCCGGCCCGGCTTTCGGGGGCTGGCGCTGCAGCCCGCGCCTGGCTCGCTGGAAATCTCCCCGGAAAGCTGCGGGACGCGGAGACAGCAGCTCTCTCCCGGTAGCGGGTAAGTGGAGGCCGTCTGTCCCTCAAGGATGTGAGACAATGTGAGTTTGGAAATTTGTTCCACTTTGTAGAATCTTCACTGGAGGTGATTTGTAGCTCTCGGGGATGCCTCCCTGCCCCTGCCCCCCAAGGTAACGCGGTCGGCAGACGGAGCTTGCAAAGTACTGCTCCTTTCGTCCCCAGGCACAGACACTCACTGTCTACGGGGCGCTGAAGTCGGGAGTGAGGCGAGATCTCGGCTGGCACTGAGAACGAGGTGTCTTCCCTGAAACCTCGGTGCCAACAAGGCAGGGACAAATCCTCGGGCTGCGGATTAGCATTCTCAAGATAAAGGGCTGGGAACAAAGTTTCAGCTACTGGAAGATTAGCCCCCTTCCCATTGTTACCAACTGGAAAAAAGATTCCATCTTAACGGGCAGTTAGTGACCTCTCAGGCCCAAACGAATTACCTGGGAGCCAGGACTGGATGCCAAACTCACACAATTACTTCGGATTATAAATCCTTTAAATTGATCTCCAGTCAACTCCAGTCTTGCACTTGAGGAGATACATTTTAAATGGGTGCATGGGAGAGCACTGTTTTCCAAATGTCAAATAAGAAAGAAAATGATTCTAAATCTGAGAAATATGATCTGATCCTCTTTCTATCCCAATTTAATGGCTTTAATTTTCCTAAGCAATTTAGAAATCAAACCATCATAGGGTAGTCCGGTTTTTACTCTTTTTTGTGTATTAT
>VMDR010025787.1:0-14325 GCA_007922815.1 Macrotus californicus
GATTAGGTGCTACAGTCATACCAAGCCACCAGCACAGGCACTTATCACAGTGTAGGACTGTGGGAAAACTCTGCTTCTGGAATGGTGATGTCATAGACTAATAACAGAACTAGCTCTCACGACCTTGGTAAAATCACTTGAGCACCTCAGGCCCCAATATTCTCTTCTGAAAATAAAGAATTCAGACCAAATAAGTTTTATGGACCATTGAGATTTTACATATCCATGATCCAATAATATATTCCAAATCAACTGTTTATATAAGTACCATGATACACAAAATGTTGTCTTTATTGTTCTCACTGTGTTGTGAACTTTCACTCACTTGAGTTTGAACAAGCTTCTTAACCTTCAGAGATCACATATTATGTTTACTTGGAGATAGGCTAGAAGGGCATCCTTGGAAGGCACATTTGCATGTGTTTGGGTACATGCCCAGGATTTGGCTCTATAGGTTTCCTTGGGGAACTTTAGTAGACCGAGCATAAAGCTCATCTTTAAAGCTCTAGAAGCCTTTTATAGAACTGGCTTCATAGCTCTTTGAAGCCTTTTGACTTTTGATTGGCTCAGGGAATTATAAGATGGTTAGAAACTCTTTTATGTACACCCTATAATAAAACAGACTCTATGGGTCTTAATGACTTATTATAAAAGAGGAACGTGACTGATTTGGCAGGCTTTAAGTATCTTACCCTAACCTGGTCATCCTGCAAAATGGAAATCTTGCCATTGGAAACGTGGTGGCACTGAGCTAGGGGAACTTAGAACTGTCTCAAAGTTATAAGCCAGATAAGAAAAATGCAGATGGAAAACAGATCGGCTGAAACCCTAATAATATATACATTTTTGCAATGCTTCTAAAATTGCAGTACATCCAAAGGGGTATCTTTTTGTTGCCAGCAGATTGACCATAGTTAAAGATTGAAAGAACCTATACATTTCTATTTTATTATTTTAAAAACATTTAAATGCAATCATTGTATATGTAATATGTTAATTGTAGAAAATGTGAGAAAACAAATACACTGACATTCACACATAAATCACCCACAGCATATATGGCTTTTGAAACAAGCCAGTATTCATTCAGTTCCTACTTCTATTTAAAACTGTACAGTTATAACTTCTCTGTGTACAATTTGAGGAATTCAGACTGCTGAGGCTCTGGATGACCTACAACAGTTTCTGTAATGGGAAGAAGTACTAGGCAGAGATAAGAAAGCAGCAGAACCACAGCAGAGATGAGGATGAGAAGCTGACGTGGCCGAGATCAGAGGTGATATAGGCAAACAATCACAATCCTATCAGCCTTGGGGAAGACATAGAGAAACAGGCTGGAGATGCCATAGCCTTGCCTTCTAATAAGCACAGGTGTGCAGCTAAGTCATAATTCCAAACATGTGTTAGGCAGGATCCAGGCTCTGGATTACAATGATGAACAAAACAAGCATGATCCTTCAAAAGGAGTTTACATTCCAGTTTTATAGACCCTTGTAACACAATCTACATTATTTTAGAGGGTGGTCATTCCTTCTGAGAGGGTGGCCACATGTCTCAGGTTATCTGGGATAGTCTTGGTTTATGCCAATATTCCTGCTGTGATTATTAAGATTGCCTCTTTTTCCTCTCATACGTGTCCCCATTTGGTCACCCTATCTGTAAATTTCCAAAAGGTGATATAAAGGAAAGTCATTATGGCAGGTGCTATTTTGGATTGGAGGGTCAGGAAACAGCCAAGATGACGTTTGAGAGTTAGAGCCATCACACAGTTCTTTGGCATAAGTTTGAGTTGGAGGAGAGAGGACTGGGTGGTCAAACAGAAAGACACAGTTTGGATTCTGACACATCTGGTTGTATATCTTAGTCCTCCCAGAGGATTCTCAAGTGGCCTGGTTCAAGCCCGATAATGTGATTCAGAAAGGAACACATTAAATTACACATCCCCCTTTAAATCTATGTTGCTGAGCAGATACTCTGCAGTAAACACTGTGTTATGGGAACACTGGAGAATTAAATTATTTTATGTCCTTTGCAGGATATTTGATATACGGCTCCAACCCCTGAATCAGTTAAATAATACAGGGTTGATGAGTAATCAAATGCAGAACAATAAGGGATAGACAACTCGTACTGTGAGAGTTCAAAAAAGTAAAAAAATCAAATTAACACACCTCAGAGGGTGAAGACAGGTCCAAGGTGGGGAAGAAATGGGGTATGAACAGGTGCTTAGCTGATGAGATGTAACGCCCACTGTGTGATCACTGTGGAAGCCACAGAAGTATGTCTCTGGACAAGGAATAAAGCCTTCTGGTGGGCTTTGCTGGTAGTTGCTGCAGCAATCTGGTAGTCTGGGTAATTAAGCTCTCCAGCCAAACTTTCTCCTCCTAAAATCAACCCCACGTGTCCTCTCGCCCAGCTGCTTTCTCGCCTTCCCCAGGTGGCTCCCCTCTCTCCCTCTAATTTTGTCTGAGGAACATATTTTAAAGTCTTATTGCTTCACCTGGGATACCCATTGTCCTTGCCTCTCCTTGGCGGAAACCACGAGACAGGTCTGTGCATTTGGAAATCTTACCACATGTTGGTTTGTTGAGTTAACCATTGCACATTTATTTGCTCTCCTGACACAGTAATGTGGGGCAGTGGGGGACATGAAGGAATAGCTTCACAAAACCACAGGGCCCAGCCCTTACAAGCACTTACTAAATGTTAGTTGAATGAATAAAAGGTAATTAGAGTCATTGAAAAGTAATAAAATAAAAGACAAAGAGTTTAAAATTGAAGTCATTTATATGGGTTACTTTCTATTTATTCCTAGTTACCAGGCAGCATAATAATGATTAGAATCCAGTCATCTTTGGAGAAAGTTTAATTTGAAAAATGACAAGAACAGAGCATCCTATATGTATAAGATCAGTAGTAATACCAGTAACCGAAATGTATGTGGGAATATTCCCATTTTGCAGATGAGTTGACCCAGCTCAGAGAAGATTGTAGGAATGTGGAGAGAGCTGGAATTCCAAGAAGAGGCTCCTAAGTCTCCCTTGTGCTGGCTGTGGCCCTCTGGAAGCACAGCCGGGGTTGAGCAGAGAGAACAGCTCACCTGAAACACATTCTCAGAATTCTTTTTGTGTTTTCAGTGTAATTGCTGTTTGGTATGGTCATCAAGATTGTGATGCAAAGACAATAGAGGCAGACAGAGCCAGACGTGAGACCCATAAAGAAGGTTGTCAAAGGATGGAATGCTTTTTATAAGTTGACTCCTCTATCCGAAACCTGGCAAAATTATATTCTTCCCAGCCCGGCCACCGTTCTGTTTTTCTCTCTGACGCACCCTCCCTGAAAATAACGATTAGCCGGCTCTCCTCAGCCATTACTGAATGTTGATCTGGTGCAGAGTCCTGGGTATTCATTCCCCTTTTAGAAAGTAAACTGACCTTTCATCCCAAATACAAAACGTGTCGAGACGATCTGATGTGACTGCAGCACCTCCACCAGGCAGCGAAGTGGATAATGTCAGGCATGGAGCCACAGTTCACAGAACTTGATAAAAACTAGTTGGTTGGTCAAATTGTTTGACCATACACTGCAAAAATAATATTGCTGATGCTGATTTCTACTATGGCCAGTTGGATTTTGCTTTCTTCTACAATTAAGGGACACTTTTTAGATTACAACCCTTCCCCTCCCAACACCCAAAGGTATTCCAATGCCAGGAAAAGGAGCTAGAAGGGACATATGCTTGCCAAATCCATCATTATACCCAGCAAACACAAGCCACAACCATACTGTACTGGGTTGTAATACCATCTTCCCATAAGACAAACATTGCATTGTTTTCACGTGTCATTCAATTGGGCAGATTACAGTGATATCTCCTCAGAAAAAAAGAGTCAATATGTTTGAAGGTGTAGGTTTATTTTACTTGTAAAGTTTAAGAAATGCACACAGAAGTTCTGGACGGAAGCTATGTGGTCAGCACAATGGATAAACAATGATGGTGGAAGACACAGCAGAATGACCTGAACCTACATCTCACCCGAGGGTACGATCGGTGTTCGCATGCCACTTTCAGTATCTTTTAAGGGAAAGCAACATGGCGAATGTTAGTAATTTTAAACAAAGAAATCCTGGCCAGTGGTAACACCTGTTGTGGGCAAATGTAAAATAATAAATACAGCCATGAGAATATTTCTACTCATAAAAATATAAATGTAATAAATATGGCCATGAGAACAGTTCTACTTATAGAATATAAATATTACATAAAATAATAAATATGGCCATGAGAATATTACCACTATAAGTATTACTACTCATATTTAGAGTAGCTTTCTAGGAGGCAGTCAGCCAATGGGAGCCCTCGCTAAAACTCTGAAGGCAGGAGGAAGGTAGGTCAGCAATTTTTCTTTTTTCCTGAGCTCCTGTCCAACCAGGTCTCCACGGGCTGGCTGTGACCCTGGACTAAGAGCCATGTCTGCCATCAAGCAGAGCTCTGCATAAAGTTTTCTTCTCCAGACTTCAGAACAGACTCCTATTCTTGCTCTTTCAGGAATCTGTTCTCACTATTACTGCTTGTGCATTTCCTTACATGTTGCCCACATGCATTCTCCCTTTTTTACATGATGTTCCTGAGCATGAGCTTTCTTTCCTGCCAGGAACATAACAGATATATATCACAATCAATATATAATATTCTCAACAGTCTTTGTCCCTCATTGTGAAACGTTAACATTTCTTCTTCAAGTATTTCAGTGAGGCAGGGATGCATAATTGTCGACATCTTCAGTAAGGAAGCTCTAATTATTTTAATCCACAGGGGCAAAGACAGCTCCTTTGGGGAATATTAGCTCTCCCTTTTAGGCCACCTGTAATATATCGATTAATTTGGTCAATCAGCTCACAAATGAGTTCCGAGAGTTGAATATATTCCTGACTGTGTGATCAGATAACATTGCTTAGAAGTTCGCACCATGATAAAAAACAATCTTCTCTTGGGAAGAGTTTTTTAAGCCCAACAAGTTTACCTGTTATGCTAATTATGGAGTAAACATCATAAAATACAAGGTTATTCAACATTAACATGCAAATTTCCTTCTGAAATGAAGGGCAACTCATAATCTGCATAGATAGGTATTTTGTCCCTTGAACTCAGGCATCCTCACACCAAATTTGGCAGCAATTGGCAGATTTTGAGATGATTAGGCAAAATACTGAGTCCCTCAAAATATCCCTTAACTCCTCATTGAAAAGTTAAACTCATTAATAGATGACAAAATGATCCCTGTGATGCAGCTTAAGATGTAAACTCTGCTGGGCAGGAACATCTACAACGACACATAATCCTTGGCCATCGAGTTTATGCAATATCATCCCTTGTTGCTTTCTTCTCTCCTGAGGGCACTTTTCTGTGGGAGAAGCCCAAGAATGAGTATAAATGGTGGCACTTGATGTGCATTTCAATAATGCAAATTTCACATAGTGTCATGATGAATATAATTGTACTTGATCAGCAAAATTCCAATAAATTAAAAAAATTAATCAAGAAGAGCATAATTTCAGAACTGACACACTAAGGGAACATAAACTGTTCAGTCAGCTGTCGTATGCCAGGGCCTGGTGAACTGGGAAATAGAAACACTTGCCATCTTTTGCCTGGATGAAACGAGTTTTGTGAATTTTAAATTATGTGAGGCTTCAGAAACCCGTCCTTTGCGTGAAATGCCTCTGCCCTGTGTTCAAATGTGGCAGAGATGGAGAAGAGGAGAAGAAATCAGAGGGGACTGGAAAAGGGGTCCCGTGACCTGTAACCAGGAAGGGAAAGAAGGGGACAGGAAAAGGAAGTGCATGTAAATAGAAGCAGGCTTTCTTCACTACCTGATTTTGCTAAGGGTCACTATTTTCTCTTCACTCTTTAAAAATTCAACCTAAGCAGATCTAAATCTTTGTATCATTCACCTTGTGACTGGCTTGATCCTCAGGAAAGAACCTCTCAATGCAAGCTTGTGAAACAGATGCTCTCGCACCCTCTCCTTTCACCTCAAGTTCGCTACTTGATGAATGCTTACCACATGCTTTTAATAATATAATGACACTAAGTTGGAAATACTTCAACCCACTGTTAAACAGCACCTCGGTGTTTTGATTTAACTTGCTTGTTTCATGTAGGTGGAGAGGGAAATCCCACTGCCCCTGTAGCTCGAGGCCTGAAACAGCTCCAGGCAGTGTCAACTTTAAACACGTGTTTTGGGAACATTTACTAACAGGCAAGTGTGTTCAAGGATGTATGGAGAAGTGATAAATATCCAAACAATCTCCAAATAAGAACCATAAAACAATCCAATACTAAATTTCATGATTGAAGAAGAAAGAAGTAAAAGTTTGATATCTGTAATATTATCCATCCTTTCTTCATGGGTCATTGCTTACATGATAAGACATTCTGGGTTCCTAAGTTATACAAACTGCCCATCAACAGAGTCAGTCTCAAATTACTGGCTGGATCATATTACAATCCTTGTAAATTATCTCTACTTAGTTAAATGTACAAGAATATGAAGCGGGACCCCCCCCCAAAAACTGGAATTCTCTTCTTACAGTATACACTTCCCTGGCTAGGTGAGTGTTCTAGGAACCCATCTGTACTAGTGAACCAGGTGGCCTTGCTGTTAGAGGCTACATTCAGATTCAGTGAATTTTTCTGAAGACCCTTTCAACACCTTTGCCCATTTCAGTACGGGTTATTTATGGACGCACCTGCCCACCATATTGAGTGTTCAGCAGTTTTTGAGCAAAATTGTTATGACCCTCATGCCCCACCCTCCCTATTCACCTAATCTCACCCTGAGCAACTTTTTTTGTTTCCCTAAATGAAAAAAGTCCTCAAAGGGAAACATTTTCCCCAAGTGGATAAGGTGAAACATCAGAAGCACTAGAAGTCATCAAAATCGATGAGTTCAGAAACTGATCTGAGCAGTGGAAAAAACATCTCAGTAGGTGTATTGCCTCAAATGGAGAGTTCTTTGAAGGGGCCCGAGGTTTAAACCAGTAAGAATAAATAAATAATTTTTAATAAATAAATTCCAGGTGTTTTGGACCCCCTTTCTATATTGGTTACCATGAACCTCCATTCAAGCTGAATACAATATGGTACATGAAAATGCATGTCTCCTATTGAGAAGAAATTGGGATAATCTCTCCTATTTTGCACCTCACTATAGCGAACATAGTAGCCATTAACTTACAATACTTGCAAATGGATTTCTGAGATGTAATACATATAACAAAGGGTCCTAACAATGCTCCTGTTTTCATGATAAGTGAAGCAAAAATATGGGTTTGTAAACTCCACTCTGAGAAGTGAATTGCATGATAAAAATATGTAAAAAGTTTCTGGTAAAATGAAAGTGTCATATTTTGTCTGGACAGATATTTACCATTGAATTGTCATTCTCTAACATAAAGAATATTTTAGAGAGAAAATCACTAACTAAATAATTTATTGATAAGCAATCCTAGCCATTAACAAAACATACATGGCAAGCAAGCTCTCAGAACACCATTTTCTCTACCTTGTGATAATACTAATACAACATATCAAAGGAGATTTTTAAGAACATTTAAGAAATGTTTATGGACACAAAATTTCTATGTTTATGTAAAGGCATGGGCATTTTGGTATCAAATGAAAGGGAACTGCCAACCATACAGATTACATATCTCAGAATCAACCTGTTTTCCAATGGAAAGCAAAATTACTGTTCCTCAGATCATATCTTTAATTGGAAAAGTGAGGATAAAGGTTTTGTTCATAAAATGAAAAAAAACAAAAAATTATCCAAGGCATTTTTGTATTGCTTTAAATTTTTGATAACTACAAGGCATTTGCAAATTGTTCAGGATACAATTAGTAACTGCTTGCATATCCAACCTCAAAGCATATTTTTAAAAAATAACTCAACTCTGCTTCCTTCTTCTTCATTAATTACAAGCTAAGAGACTGAAAGTGCCCTAATGAATTTTACATTCGATTTTGCAATATGAACAGTGTATATTATCACAGCTTCTAGTAAATGCATAAATTGGCTTTTCCAAGTTCCGTTCTGAGCAGTTGTAAAGACTTTGGCTGGATTTTACAATATTTAATATTAGAGACTGAACTGAAAAGAATTTTCACAAAATATAAGTTGCTGTAATCACATTTCACAGGTCAAAAATTTATATTATTTTATTATAATCTGTGTGTCCTGTTTCTCAAAGTTCTTACGTTTATTTTCTCCTGTGGCTTAAAAAGAAGAGGAGGAATTCCATCTTTATTGATTTTTAAATATACATTAAATAAGGCTTAAAATATTGGTGCTATACTAGCTTTGCATAAATTTCATACTATAAATAACTATTCAGGCATTTGGCAACCACTGCTTTGGATTCCATACTCACGGTTTACAACTTCACAAGCATTTACTATCTTCATAAAGTCATTTGAAATCAGAAGTTTAAGAAAACTATACACAAACAGACTGAGCACAAAAAGCACAGCACTGCATCTAAAGAAATAGGTAGACTCTTAAAACTGCCTTACCAAAGAGCAAAATACAGTCTATCATGGAGACTTCATGGACAGCTTTCTTCTATAAAATATTTCTTTAATTTCATAGCAAGATAAAAGATCACATATTGAATATCATCCCAACAAACACGATGTTACAAAGGGCACACCATCCTTAACTGAATATTCAAAGCCAATATCATATGGACATTATTGATCACATTGATACGATAAAGCTAAGTCATATTGAGGGAAGTATTTGTAATCAAAATGTAAAGAGATTTACATTTGAAAACTACAACAGAGCTCCAAGTTCCCAAACGTCAGGTACAGACTCTTAATGATTACTCTTACAAGCATTAAGAAGCACCTCGATTTGCATTGCATAAAGATTAGCACCTGATAACAGTCCTTTTATATTTATTAATACTTACTAATGCTCTCCAAAATCATTTAATTTTCCAATTACCGTCTCAAAATTGTTTTCCCTGGTCAGGTGGTCAACACCATGATATATGCAATTCTGTTATTAGCCAGAGAGTTGCCTTCTCAGAGAAAATGTTCACATTCATCTCTCCACCTTAGCATCACAGTGCGTAGGTTTCCTTACAAACTCTTCTTTCTCATTATTTAGATTAAAGAAGACAAATCTAAGTTGGAAACACACAGCTAACACTAGCGCTTTGTGGCCAGAATAAAAATGCAGTACATCAACCAAGTTTTGCCTGTCAGAAGTTTGATGGCCCATTAAATATATCAATTACTGATAAGAGATTCAAAGTAGTTTGGGTCCCACCTGTCACTATTTCAGTGACGGTATTGCCTAGAAATTTCGTGGGCAACTGCTAGCTTAGACACATGATTCTGAAACACCTTAAAATATTTTCTTGTTATAAAAACAGATTAAAATAGAGTTTCTATTTCAATCATGCAAATTTTTAAACACTGAAATCCACTGCAATGAAACAAATATCCAACATCTCGTGGACATCTTACTCTTCAGCTGTTTTCACATTTTGCTCACATTTTGCAAGGAATTCAGAAACCTGAAAGAAATGCTCTCAACTCTTTCACTGCCATGCTCTGTGACCAAATATTAGAAATAATCTACGGATTATAATGATCCAAGAGTTCTAGAGAATTTGTAAATACCTGCAGAATTTCTAAATACCTGCAGAATTTCCAAATACAGCTATGCGATTTTCCAGCAAACTGCAGCAAGCAGGAGAGAGGGAAAACCCCTCACACAATCAAGCATTTAGAAAAAATCCTTCTACTCTGAAGATATTCTTTCCTTAGATTGAGGTACATTTAACAGCAACACTGCCAAAAAGACATAAAAGATACATCCACAGCATCCAGTTCTCCCCTAAACAAGATCTGCACTGCACACATTTTTAGAAACGTGAATCTCAGCAAACACTCACAAAATTGTATTTTATTGACAACATTAAAAACAAACACAACACAGAAATAGTGAGCTTCCCTTCTTACGTTTCAACTTCGTTATCATGCTCTACCAGCCTCTATTTAAAAAAAAAAAGTCATTACCTGTATGAAGAGAACCTGTTAATAGTCTGAGAAGATACTGGGCAAATTTCAATATTTCACGTTTACACCGTTTTCTACAGCCACTCATCTTAAGCAACAAGGTATTCCTCTGAGGAGAGCCAGAAGTCTTTACCAAGAAACAAAAAGACAGTCTCTGAGGGGAAACTTCTGTCTCAGTTTATGTCACAGGCTGCTTTACAACTCCTGTGGAATTAGCTGTTAGTGCCTGAATCAGAAATTCCTTTCAAAAGCTAGAGGAGCCGAGACAGAACAGTAACAGGCTGGTGAGAAAGGGCTGCTTCTCAGAATGGTCACCAAGTTCTTCTGTGGCAACAGATAGGCTGCCCTTCACACTTGTAGTAACCCAGTGTGGTTCAGCTCTGCATCCCCTCTTCAAAAGCGATTGCAACTCGCAGACCACTCACAGGGAGGCGGGGCCTGCGATGCCAGCTCATCAATGAATCAGCATGGAAGCGGGTGAGGGGACAGATGACAGGTCACTGGGGCCGAAACCCTTTGGATACTAATAAAAGGAGCCTGCGAATGCAATCAAGCCTGCTGAGGATGAATCTTAGGGTCCAAGGCTCTGCAAAATGATTCCAAAAATAAAAAGGAAGTAGGGAAGCATGCTGCTCAAGGTCAGACATCAGACAATTCCCTGATACAGTGTTAATCAGATTCAGAGAGCCTAATTGGTGGAAAGGCTCCTTGGAGGAGCTGACCCTGATTCCAAACAAGGAGAGTTGAAGGTTTACTGCTCAATGGAGGCAAAGCTGTTCTGTCACAGATAAATCTACTCCACTTCATGGGCACGGAGGTGGAAAATAAGCTGTTACAGAAATTTCGCTGTTTTCTGCACTATCCAGGGTCAGGTATTTGGAAATTAGGAAATGACATTATTTCCTTTAAAATACCGCAGCCTGGAAACCACAACTTTCCAGCCCCTATGCTTTGCCTCTGGGCGACTGAGCTCCAAAACGAATTTGCTGCGTTAGCCTCTGAGAAAGAGCTGCCTCAGTTTCTTCATAGTTGTAAGAGGCAAAATGCAACTTGCCAGCTCCCTACCAATGGACTTATTTTATTAGCGAGCACCATGGAGAGAGTTTGCAAATTTCCGAAAGTACTTTTCCATGAAAAAGACAGTGTCATAAAGGTAGGCAGTTGCTGTAAAGCCAGAAAGCTATAGGTTTACCTTCTCTTAAGGTGAAAGGGGTTTGATTTGTTTTTGTTTCCATTCATAGGTGCTTCGGGCAGGTTGTAGGATTTGTCTCTACTCGAATTTATTTTGTGTTTGCTTGTTTTGTATAAATGTAAATATTAAAGAGGGTCAGCACATATCCAGAACCCTTCTTCTGTATCCTTGCCACATCCCCACCAGACTCAGTGGTACAATTATGTAAACGGGGTCATGAAGCATGCTCTCCAGAAATCATCAGAACTTTAGTTGAAAGTGTTGGAGATGAAAATAGATTCATACACAACGGTTAGCAGCAGAGTTT
This sequence comes from Macrotus californicus, assembly GCA_007922815.1. Classification (NCBI taxonomy): domain Eukaryota; kingdom Metazoa; phylum Chordata; class Mammalia; order Chiroptera; family Phyllostomidae; genus Macrotus; species Macrotus californicus. The sequence continues at coordinate 11,596 of VMDR010025787.1, forward strand.
TTGGAATTCTTGCTCCCACGCATTTGCCTTAAGTGATGATGTCCCGAGTTTGGGCTAGGCAGCGAAAATACACCACTGTCATTCTATGGTTGGGCTAATTATTTTAAAGCCTCACTTTCTTGTCTATAAACTGGGGATCAGAATATTTCATTCATTTTTTGGAGACTGAAATAAGACATGGAGGATAGTAACCACAGCGCCCTTCCATTCATTTATGTACAGATTATATATTGATCACCTGTTATGTTCCATGCATATTTCTAAGGGCCGAAGGTATGGTAATAAAGAAAGGCAAGCCCCTGTGTTCTTGAAGCTTGTACTTCAGTATACTAAACAAGGAATGAGTAAGAAAATATCACATATGAGTAAATGCTATGGAGACCATTAAAGCCAGATTGGTAAAACAGAAAGTAGGTTAGATGGTCAGGGAAGACATCTTTTAAAAAAGACAGTTAAGCTGGGATATAAATTACAAGAAGAGCCAACCATCAACTATGAGATGTTCAGGGAAAGAGCATATCAAGCAGAGGTAACAGCTTGTGTCAAGACCCCCAGCAGAGAGTGGCAAGGCATCCTAAAGAAACAGGAAGAATTATGCACGCTGAGCCAGGAGACCTTATGGGAGAAGATTGCATGGAGCCTGCCAGTGTCGGGGGGCCTAATTTCAGGGGTTTGGGTTTCAGTCAGCATGTGCCAGGACGTCTTTCCAGGCACTAGGGGGGTGGATGCTGTGGTCTGTCTGCCATGGAAGGGTGCATTGCAGGGAGCTGGAGTGATGGAATGGGCACCCGAGAGCACAGTGGTGGTCTGGGGGAGCAACAATGGTGGCCTCGCCCAGAGGGGAAATGAGAGCTCACTGGTTTCTGGATAGATTTGGAAACAGAATAAGGTTGGGAATGAGGAAAAGAGAAGAATTAAGGATGGCTTAGTTTAAAGCTTGAAAAATTAAATGGTTAAATTGAGTGAGTTGCTGAAAGAGACACACTGTGGCTAGACCATGGGGGTAAAGAAAATTAAAAAAAATTCTATGCTGGACATAATAGAATCCAGATATCATTAAAGTGCTAAAAATTTAAGATGCATTTTTTACTAATCGATTTAAAATATCTTTTTAAAAGGATTTCAAAAATATCTTTTTAAAAGGAGGCTATTACTACAGAACCCATAATCTATCAGTTCTACCAATAGAATACCATATACAACTTTACAGAATCATTTGACATCTTATGGGAAATAGACCAATTCTTCAAAAAAATAAAAACTGAAACTATCTACCAATGAAAAAATTTAAACAGCCCTATAATTGTTAAGGAAATTAAATGTACATTTTAAAAAATCCCCCCCTAAAAGAAAACACCAGACCTCATGGTTTTATTAGAGATTTCTGCTGAATGTGTAAAGAAGAATTGACCCCAGTTCTGGACCATCTCTTCCAGAAAACAGAGAGGAGACGATACTTCGCAATTCATTTTATGGACTTAGTGATACCCTGATACCCAAACCAGATGATAGCAAAAAAGAAAACTGTAGACAGAGATCTTATCAATATAGGCTCAAGGACCTTTAACTAAACATTATCAAAGAGAATTCTGGAATACATAAGAAAGAATTATGTATCACAGCCAAGCAGATTTCGTTCTGGACATCTAAAACTGGCTCAGCATTAAAAAAAAAAGTCAAAGTAATTCACCATGTTTATAGGCTAAAGAAAAAGAATCACGTAATCATATCAGTTGATTCAGAAAAAATAGCATATGACAAAATTCAACACCCATTTATATGTTTTAAAATCTCAGAGAATTAGAAATAGAAGGCAGCTTTCCCAACTTGATAAATACCATCTACAAAAACCTACTGGTAACATTATACTTAATACTGAGTGGAGACACTGAATGCTTCCACCCAAAGAGCAGGAACAGGGCAGGAATAAATTCAACCAGTGTGATTCGACACAGTGTTGGAAGTACTAGCTAGTGCAATGAGGTAACAAAAAGAAATACGAGATGTGTGGATTATAAAGCAATAAAGAAAAGTATCTTATTGGCAGAAGACATGATTATCTATGTACAAATTCTCAAGAAATCTACAGAAAACCCTGAAACTCCTAGATTTAATTAGTGATTTCAGCCAGGTCACAGGATACTAGTTATACATACAGTTGTTTTAGTGAGAAATCAACTGTACTAGCAAGGAGAATGTGGACACTGAAATTTAAAATACAAAATCATTTACAATTGCTGAAAAAATTAATCCTTTGGTGTAAATCTGACAAAACATGTATAAGATCTACATGCTAAAGATTATAAAAACTCTGATTTAAAAAAGTAAAAGATTTAAATTAATAAAGAGACATACCATTTTCATGTATTGAAGACTCAGCAATCAAAATCTCCATAAGATATTTCCAATATATACAAAGTTATTTTAAAATATATATAGAAAGGGACAAAGGACAAAGAAACTAGAATGAGCTGATGAGTCGATCAGAACAGCAACAACCATTTCGAAAAGACAAATTCTGAAATCATTTTACCTGATTTTAGTATTGGTAGAGAGATGGGCACTTACTTCAATGGAACAGATTAGAAAATCTAGGACTAGGGCCACATTATTATGCACAACTGGTTGATGACAAAGACGCAAGAGCAGGTAAATGACAAGCGGTACTGGAAGAATGACTGGAACATCAATAGTAAAAAAAAAGAGCCTTCACCAAGATCTCATACCTTG
>VMDR010025788.1:0-14364 GCA_007922815.1 Macrotus californicus
TATTTCAATTTGGTATCATTTTCTTTCAGTGGGAAGGACTTCTTTAGCATCTGCTGGCAAAAAATTCTTTCAACATTTTGGTGTCAGAAAAAGTAATTATTTCTCTTTTTGAAAAGTAGTTTGTATATAGAATTATAGGAAAGTAGGTTTTTTTTTTCATTTATTACTTTATAGTTCCTACGCCACTGCAATTTGTATTAGATTGTTTCAAGTGAAAAGTACACTGTCATTCTTTGTTCTTTTGTACAAAGAATCCTCTGAAACAATTTTGGCTATTATTTCTTTAAATATATATATTTTTAATTCCCATTTCTCTCTCCTTTCCTTTAGAGACTCCAGTTAATCTATAATAAACTGCCTGAAGGTGTCTCAGAGCTCACTGATGCTTTATTCCTTTTCTTCTATACTCATTTTTTCTTTTCTATTCGTATTTCATTTTAAACAGTGTTTATTGCTATATCTTTAGGTTAACTAATCTTTTCTTCTGCAGTGTTTAATCTGATGCCAATCTAATGCCATGTATTTTTCATCTCAGATACTTACTATATTCTTCATGACTAAAAGTTTGACCTGCCTGTACATTTCTATTTAACATGCTCAATCTTCCTTCTTTCTGTCTTTCAGAACGTATGTAATGTAGTTCAAATAGCTGTTTAATAAGTAGTTGAATCTTTTAGTCAATTGATTCTATCATCTATGTAATTACTGGGTCTGTTTTTATCAATTTTTTTCCTCCCTGTTATGGGTTGCATTTTCATGCCTTTGTTTGGATACCCTTGACTATCAGCCAAATTGAATTTTACCTTGTTGAGTAATGGAAATTTTTATATTTCTGTAGATATTCTTCAATTCTTTTCTGGGACACAGTTAAGTTCCTTGATCCTTTTGGGTCTTACTTTTTATATTCGTTAGGTGGGACCAGATCTGTAGTTGGTTAAGTCTAGATTTTTCTCCATTAATGAAGCACTCTGTAGCATAGCCTGAGTACTCTACCCAATGTCTTGTGATTTATAAGACTCTTTGTCACTCTGGCTGATGGCAATACAAATTATTGCCAGCCATGTGTAAGTTCTGAAAATTGTTCCCCCTAAACTGTTCGAGTAGGTCTTACCCTGGTCTTAAGTAGTTTCCTCACACATATGAGTTCATCACTAGTTCTAAGACTGGATAGGAGCCCTGCAGAGCCTTGTAGTTTTCTCCTTGTACAGCTCTCTCTTCTTTAGTCAGCCTTTCAAAGCCACTTGTCCTCTCTGGACTCCCAGCTCTGTCTCCTCAATTACGAGAGATGGCCAGGCTCTGTCTGGCCCCCCTCCAGTTGCTGCAGATTGGAAACTTTTTCAAGAAAGTAAGCTGGGGCAATCACAGGGCTCATGCCATTTGTTTCCTTCCTCCAGGAATCACAGTTCTGTACTGCCTGATGTCCAATGTCTAAAAACTATTCTTTTAAATATTTAGTCTATGTTTTTATGTTTTAGTCAAGAAGGGAAATGTGCTTTTCATTACTTCACCTTGGCCAGAATAGGAAGTCCATGTTATGCATTTTCATGATAAAACAACTGAGTACGTCAGCCAGAATCATCTGACAGATGCAGTTTTATTCTGCTTTGGCAACATTGGCAAGAGCATCGCCTCTACTCCAGATAATGACCTTACATATTTTAATTTTAATTTTTAATTTTTGTAAAAAGTAACACACACACAGTCCTAAAAATATATAGTAGATGACAAGTTTTTACCTTCAAAGAAGAATTTCTTATTTCACCCTTTTGGCAAAATCCAGTTCTACATTATTGGTAGTTCCTGGTGTTAAAGATAAGTGCTCATTTTAAATTGAAAAACTATCCATATCTGTTTTGAAGGTGCAATAGAACTGACCCCATTGATAGGTTCAGCTCAACAAGTTCAAAGCTTGCATGACAAACAAAAGTTCCTTCTTAACTTGAGAAATCTCCTAGCCTGGGTTCTTCTGTGTAAAAATTAAGTTTACTGGAAAAGCTTTAATTACAAAAAAAATCAGTCAATTCTGTCTTTGGTTAAAATATATACCTAAAGTTTCCTGTTTATTTTCCTCTGTCTGCTGTGTCCTTTTGTTATATTGTAGTGCAATAATCCTTTTTAATTATCTCTTCTGGATAGTTGGGTGATTTTGATCATTATTGTTATTATTCACCAACACATGAAAGGCCTTTTAATTTTAAGCTCTTTGAGTATGTCAGGGAGGAGCTGGGGTTGAACAGAATGGAGAGTTCCATGAAACTTCAGAATGTACAAGGCATGGGAAAATTTAATGTGCATAAACGCTAGTACCATTTGTCCACCATGGTGCTTCTCTGGTTAGTTTACCAAAAACCATTAAACAACAAAGGCCATCAAAAACCTGAACTCTTTAGTCTGGCCAAATGTAGCGGAGATGACTGTTAACTATTTGCCTCTTGGTAAAATATGTTGGTTGGTGGAAGCAAATCAGTGTGATGGGAGATTTGTTAAGACAATGGTGTAAATTTGTGTAGTCTGCTGAGGTCCTACAGAAATGTGTCCTCCTAGACTTGTCACGTGTCACAGTAGGTGGAATGATGGATCATGGTACTTGTTAGTGACCTTTTCCTTGTTGTTTGTTTCTTCTTACTCTCTACTAGACTGAAAGCTTGCATGTGTTCAGCTTCTGTTCATTGACTTTGTCTTCTCAGTGCCCAGGACAGTGGCAGGTATTTGATAAATACAGAAGTGGGCAAAAGTAAATTTAAAGTTATAATACAAATAAATAGTGCAATAATTTAATAACTAATACAAGAATAAACTCGGTGTGTTGCGTACTCACATACTTTTGCCAACCCCTGTATTGAGAAATAGTTGTTAAATGAAGTGAATGAATACATTTTGCTCAACAGATTATTTAATTCAGTTGCTTTTGCTGTAAAACATGTAGTTTGAGAATTTATTTCTTTATACTTTTGGTATGTGTATGGATGTATTTCAGGAAAGAATTATGTTTTTATACATGTAAGAGTTTATTTTACTTTTTTCTGGGCACTAAACTTTGTTGGTAGATCTAGTAACTCTTTTAACTTAAATATTAAACTTTTTAGAAATTACTTTAAGTAACCTGAAGTGATTACCTTGTTGGTCATCCAAATTGTTTTATTGTCCAAATTTCAGTATAGCCCTGTGTCCTTCCTTCATGGTGTAGCTCTAGTCTGGAAATAATTGCTTTCAAAGATAATGTCAAGATATATTTTGTTAGAAGAAGAACCTTTGGGTTGTCTTTTTATCTCATATCAATGATTGCTGTATTCCTGCGGTGATCTCTTTTCTTGAAAAAAAGAAAGTTGTGTCTATGCTTGTTGATCTACTGAGGATGTATCGATATTATAAATCCCCCCTTAATAATCAGCAATAGATTTTTTACTGAGTTAGAAAAATTTTATCCATTTCAAAAGATTTAAGTTAGGCTACAGTAGGAGTAATATCTGGATAATAGCTCCTTGAGGGACTCTTTTACTGAAGCATCCTGTGTCAGAACAGATATTAATCCATATTGATTAGAATCAGATTAGGGACTGGCAGCACCTGGAATTGTACAGGCAACTAATAAGATGAAAAATATAGACTCCCCTATGACTTTAATGGAAGCAGTTGTTTGTATACAGAACTAGTTTTGAGCAGTAAGTGTAAAGGTTGGGGAATCTATGCAATTTACAGAATACCACATTTGCAGCAGGTACTTAGAGCTGCTAATCTGACTGAGGAAGGTGAATGCCATCGGAAAAAAAGCTTTATCACAAAGATTGAATAAATCCTCACCAACACAAGTATTGAGGAAAGTTGTCAGCAATAGAATGATAAACAATGTAGACAGAAAAATTCAGTGGGGTTATGTTTGAAACAGGGGATGTTATAGATAACTTAATGTGTGAGAAAAACAGAGGTTTTAACCCTATATATATTTTTTCATTTTCTATTGATGTGTTTTTCTTTTTTTAAAGTTTATTGTTGTTAAGTTACAGTTGTCCTGCCTTTTTCCCCATTGCTCACTCCTACCCCTTCCCCCCCCCACACACTGTCTGTGCCCTTGAGTCCTCTATTCGTGTTCCTTTGCTAGCCCTTTCCCTTTCTTTCCTCCATTACCCCTCCCCTCTCCCCTCTTTCTACTTTTTAGAAGCACAGAGCACCTTTTTTTCAATGAAAAGTTTGCTAGAGAAAAGGCATAGAAGCAGAGCCCTACAGGATGAGTAGAGTAATCTGAGCAAAGGCAGAAAGGGTCTGAGTGTGGGAAAGCAAGTGAAGAGCTTACCTGAGCACAGACTGGAGCCCAGAGCAAGGTCACGTGATGAGACTAGTGAACTAAAGTCATGGATAGAAGTATGAAATTGCCATTTTTATAGTTTGTAACGTTCGATATTGGCAATTTCTTTAGCTCACACTAATAGGTTAGTAATTGTGTCACAGAAATAATGAGAGCAAGTGGCAAGAGCTGAGACAGATTAAAAGCCACCAAATACATACTATGTAAGTCCTGTGGAATGAATGAATTACATAACCTCCTTTCTGAATAACTCAAAGCTAAGAGTCAAGTAGGAACACTATATTCAAATAGAAATATAGCATCTAATTGGTTGTTAGAAGAATGCTATATATATGTGTATATATGTATACATATGTTTTACCTTATGAACATTTAACTCAACTTGACCTTAACTGTGCCCATTCTACACAAAGAAGTTTGCTGGTAAGAAGGTGGTGCCAGGATTTCATCTCTGCTTCTGCATGAGACATGACTCTAGATAAAAGTACATGTTGGGTTAGGACAGAGAGGGTAGTGTGGCATGCTGATTCTTCATTTTTACGTTATACATTTTCACAGGGAGGCAGAGAATAGTGACTAATCTGTAATCTGTCCAGATTCCCTGCCTAAACGATGGGCCACCTTGTGCCAATGTTATCCTATTACATAACTGAGTATTAATTGCTTCGTCTATGAATGTAGCGTGTGTATATACACACATACAAATAAACACATGTGTGTGCACACATATTCACCTACTCCAGGAATATTTGAATAAATGTGCTGTTAGTAAAAAATGATTCTTCTTCTATGCATTTTCTTTGGGCCATAATAATTTCCAGAGAAGAGGCAAGATTTAAAAGGTGCAAAAAATTGATCTTTAGAAAATAAAGGGATCTCCAGATAGCTCAGAGAAAATCAGTGCCACAATTAAATGAGAATCCCAGGGGCCTGAAATCCAAGATTATGAGATATCAAGAAGAGAGTTGAAAAGTTATCAACTAATCTTTCAATGACATTTTAAAACAAATTATCTAGGAACAACTATAAAGGACACATGGACAAAACCAAGGGCAGGGGTGGAAACAGGGGAGGGAGGTGGGTTTGGCTGGGGTGGGGTGGGGAGTGGGGGGGTAAATGCAGAAAAGTATAATTGAACAACAATAAAATAATTAAAAAATAAAACAAATTATTAATTATATACATTTAAGTCAGCAAAATAATTAAGCTGGAGACTCTCTCTCCCTTTGATCTTTGTTTTTTATTAGTCTTTTGGGGTCCAACTGAGAAATAACTTCATTGTATTTATATTGCTCCCATAAATGTTGATTTTTGGCAATTGCTTTGAGTTCATCACACTAAACACTAACTAGAGAAGCATTTAAAATTCAATATTCTTTGAAAATTTTGTCTGATGCTTATGCATCACTTCAGTATGTAGCAGCATCTTGTGACACATGTCAACCCTATATGACAAGCAGCATAAGAAATAGATTTGAAATCTGGAAGAAATAAATGCAGGAATCAATGACTTCTGATGGCTGCAGTGAACTGTGTAGTCCTCAATGCCTGACAATTTCATGTTTTATGTAGAAGAAAAACAGTCAGAGAACACACTGGGGAGTCTATACCCAAAGCCATTTGTAACCAATGAAAGAAAATAAATATAAGCATGTGAAAAATAAGCTCACCTATTATTTTTCAGGGACATTGGAAGTTGTGTATATCAGTATCCCCAAAATGGGGAAAATCTTTTCCCCCTTAGGTATTTTGTAGGTTTCTGTAGTTCATGAATATATTGATAAATTGACTCTATCAAAATATCAGGAAAGAAAAATTATATAGGTAAGCCTGGTGTTTGGCAAGAATGGAAATAAAAGAAAAAAATTTTCTTCTCTCTTTCCTTTACCTTAGGCCCTGATTGTCTGCCAGCTATGATGCCGTTCTTGGCTTTTATTCTAGCATACAGGTGACAGAGGATTCTTCCTGAAGTACTACTAAGAAATGAAAGCATCCTCTCCCTGACAGGAACATGGTGTACAATCCCCCTAAGGGTGTGTACTGAAGGATAGTGGATGGATTTCTAAAGGTAGAGAAGTCTTCATAACTCAAAGAGCAGAGAAGAATGGGATGGAACAGAATTCAGATTAAACTGGATTTCATTTCTAGCTCTACCATTTTGAAATTGCATGTCCCTACTCAAATCTGTTTGGCCCTTTGAGACTCAGCTTCTTCCTCTATACAAGTTGAATGCCTTTCCTTTTAAGGTTAATATTAGGATTAAATGAGATCACTTGTAAAAACTTCTGGTGTAGTGCCCAACACATAGTCAGCACTCAGAATGTGAGTTTTTATTCTTTCTTTAAAAGATGGAGTAGTATGTGGCTGTATTAAACATTACACCCAGGATAAAACCCCACCTGGTATTCATCCAAATTAGACAATGCATGGTGGTTTCCCAGTGCCAGCATCAATTCAGCACAGTACCTAGAAAGCAGCGGAACCTGACTAAGTACTTAAACACTAAATGGATAACTGGGCTTGCCTCACTTGGAGCATGTATCATGGTTAGGCAGGTTCATCTGAAAACTACATAAGCATTTCCCAGGTCTCAAAATCCACAGGATGCTACATCACCTTATATTTCATTTTAGACATCTAGTAGAAAACTTTGTTCAAATATCTTTCTATGGTTAGGTTTGTAAAAAAAAAAATGTCTGAAGTCCATTTTAATGGTAAACACTCAGAACCATCCTTAATAGTTGTGGAGAAACTCTGATAATATTTTAAGATACTGTTGTTAAAGTAAGAATTCATTTTGGTTTTTATAGACTGTAGAGATGATGCTCCTTATTATTTAAAGTTTTTCAAGCCTATTTTTTTCTGTAACAGCATTCTCGGTAATAATTTGTCACTCAAATCTTTCTCCACACCCTCTCATTGGTTTTGTGAAAACTGAGGAAAATTATGATTTTTAAAAAATATGTAGGACTCTATGCAGACTGTTATTTACTGATCTGGGTCATGATTCTCTTTCTGAATTTTATTTTCTTTCTTTTTTTAAAGTATATTTTATTGATTATATTATTACAGTTGTCCCAATTTTTCCTCCTTTATCCTCCTTTACCCAGTACCCCTTTTCCTTCCAGCAATAACTTCCCCTTAGTTCATATCCATGGGTTGTGCATTTAAGTTCTTTGGGTTCTCCATTTCCTATACTATTCTTACCATCCCCCTGTCTATTTTGTACCTACCAGTTATGCTTCCTAATCTCTATACTTTTCCCCCCTTTCTCCCCCTACACCCTGCCGGCTAATAACTCTCCAAATGATCTCCATATCTATGATTCTGTTCCTGTTCTGGTTGTTTGCTTAGTTTGTTTTTGCTTTTAGATTCAATTGTTGATAGTGGTCAATTTGTTGTCTTTTTAATGTTCATAGTTTTAATATTTTTCTTAAATAAGTCCCTTTAACATTTCATGTAATAATAAATTGGTGATGATAAACTCCTTTAGTTTTACCTTGTCTGGGAAGCTCTTTATCTGCCCTTCCATTCTAAATGATAGTTTTGCTGGATAGAGTAATCTTCGTTGTAGGTCCTTGCTTTCCATCACTTGAAATACTTCTTGCCAGTCCCTTCTTGCTGGCAAACTTTCTTTTGAGAAATCAGTTGATAGTCTTGTGGGAACTATTTTGTAGGTAACTTTCTGCTTTTCTCTTGCTGCTTTTATGATTCTCTCTTTATCTTTAACCTTTAACATTTTAATTATACTGTGTCTGGAATTATGATGGGTCCAACTTGTTTGGGATTCTCTGTGCTTCCTGGACTTGTATGTCTCTTTCCTTAGTCAAATTAGGGAAGTTTTCTTTCATTATTTTTTTGAATAAGTTTTCAATTTCTTACTCTTCCTCTTCTCCTTGTTGTATCCCTATGATTTGGTTGTTGGCACATTTGGAGATTTCTCAGAGTCTTCTTATACTATCCTAATTTTTTTGAATTCTTGTTTCTTCTTGCTGTTCTGGCTGAATGTTTATTTCTTCCTTATGTTCCAAATCATTGATTTGAATCCCAGCTTTGATTCCCTGTAGAATTTTCTTTGTTTCACTTTGTGTGAACTTCACTTCTTCTTTTATATTGTTGCCATTCTGAATGAGTTCTTTGAGCATCCTGATCACCAGTGTTTTGAACTCTGCATCTGATAGGTTGTCTATCTCCATTTCATTTAATTCTTTTTCTGAGTTTTGTTCTATTCTTTCATTTGGGCCATATTACTTTGTTTCCTCAATTTGGCAGCCTCCCTGTGCTTTTTTTTTTCTTTCTTTCTAGTAGGTAAGATGCTTTGACTCCCTATAAAAGGCACCTGTAAATTGTGTGGGGCGGAGCCTTAGATAATCTCCAGGGGTGGGTAACCTGCATCACTGCTTTGTGGTTCTGTGTGGGAAGAGGGTTCAGAGAGGGGCCTGTGGTGCTGCCTGGCTTCTGGTTGTTTGCCTGGCACTTGCCCCATTTCCTGTCTCTTCACCCACTTTCCAGATGCAACCGGAGCTTTTCCAGCTGTTGCCCTGGTATTGAATCCCAGAATGGGTGGGTTTGCATATATTTTAAGACTTTGCAGGCCCTTTAAGGGGAATTTCCTGAAAATTCAGTGGTTTCTTCCAACACCCAATCCCCCACTGGTTTTTACAGTCAGAAATTATGGGGATTTATCTTCCTGGTGCTGGAATCCTGCCTGTGTAGTCTGGCCTGGGGCTGGGATCACTTGCTCCTGAGGTATCCCTCCCTATTTTTATTCACCACACATGAATGTGGGACCACCCATGCCCGTTCTCCTGCCCCCACAACATACTGCATCTCCTCACCTCTCTGCCCTGTCTCTGTGTCTCTCCCCTTCCTACTCCTCTGGGTGAATGTGGCTTCTTTAAATCCTTGGTTGTCAGACTTCCATACAGTTCAATTTTCTGACAGTTCTGGGTGTTAATTTGTTTTGAGATTTAGTTGTAATTCTTTTGGCGGTTGCATGAGGAGGAGAAGCATGTTTACCTATGCCTCCATCTTTGAATTGTATTTTCTTAAATAGGTTCTTTCTCTTGTAACTTCTCATTCACTTCTTATCCAGGAACAATCAAGACTAACATCCTAAGTAAGAATTAGAAATAGCTCTTTGGAACGTGTGAAAGAGATCTAAAGAGAAGTAAAAAGGGGGCTTGGGTACTACTATTTCATTCAGATCAAGTTTAGCTAGTTTTTGTGGGTGGTTGAAGTCCTGGAGATCTTAGAGAATGATTATTAATCAATTAATAAGAAATATGTAGGTGAACACATGTGCTAATTATGGTATGATAAAATTATAGTCACATGATTACTGGTATTGGGATCTTTCACTCAGAATTTAATATTTCCAAAGTGAAAAATGGTATTCCCTTGCATTTGTAAAGAACCTACAAATACCCTTGCCTTCTGTTAACATGAGAAAAAAATAGGACAATTACTTCCTCTTGACCGATTCACCTTTATGTATAACAAAAAAGATGAAATTAATTACAATGAACATCTTAGAACCAAAATATGCATAATATCCAATTCTTGAGGATTGGATAGTTGGGGTCAATAAAAGGCTGATGAAAAACCGACCTTAAAATATGATTAAAACTCTTTTCTGTCACCCACCATCTGGAGGGACCGACGATGCTACCACCACTGACAATGGGAGCTGGGGAAGATGTGAATCCCTTTCAATGCGGTAGTCTCCAACTCAGATCATCCACACATGGACTTATGTGAGAGTTTCTTAATTTTATACATTAAAACTTTAATTCCAGGAATGTAAATTATTTGTGCCAGCATTGAATTCTAACATGTATTCCGTGAGCGGAGGCATGATCAATGCTTTTGTTACAAAGGTGTATTGATGGTCTGAAAACTTTAAACTGCAGCAGAGAGAGCACATGCCAGCAGTTTTCAGCATGTCAAAAAGCATTATCCTTCTAAAAATTAGTCTGTCTTGCTTCTTCAAAATAGCTGTTTATTCAAAGAATACAACCTACTACTGTATGAAGTTGGTTACTTATGATGATGATCTAACTTTGTTCCCATCATCAATAATAACAATAGGTTAGCATGTCAGATTTCTTGACAATTTCCATCTTGCTCTCACATGTATTTCATCTTTATACTAACCCTCAGGGAATGCAGTATATTCATTGTTCTGTCTTAGGCTTCATCCCACTTCCCCAGTACGATTTCTCCAGGAGTACAGACTAGTCTGAGAAGACACAGATGGAAGCAAACACAAGCCTGCATTGCCATTTCCTGCGTGAGCAGGCAGAGCTACAGAGTCTGGCCTGTGTATATTCCCCCAAGAAGCTGAGATCAGTCCTGGAAGGGAGTGACTATATGCATTCTTTTTTTTTTTCTTGTACATGCTCCCTGGCCAAGTTTCTATAATATCTTTTGCTGAATAAATGAGTGAGTGAAGCATTGACCTAAACAATTCACAAACAGCATTTTCTTTCTGGCTTTGGCTGCTTGGACCTTTGCAAATCAGCGTCTTCATCGATCTTTGTTGGAGCACTGCCTTCTCTCTATCTTCTGAGCCCTAAGGACTTGTAAAAGGCAGAGCAGGAAGTCTACACACCCTTGCATGTTAATAACAGCTCCCTGTACTTTTATTCCTTCTACACAATTACATCTAAGGAAATCAAAACTTGACTTTAAATACTCCCAAGTACAGTAGATCCTCATTATTAGCTGATTCTATATTTGTGCATTCACCTACGTGCTAAAATTTATTTGCAACCCCGAAATAATATGCTCAGGACATGCGAGGCCATTCATAGCCATGCACGGAATGGTGAAAATCGGAGTTGCCCTGGCCTAGCATTCCCAGCTGAGGTCGAACAGGGCTCCGCTCCGCTTCCTTGTTTCAGATCTCATACCCAAACAAGTGTCCCTTTCATGGCCTGTTTAGTTCAGTGTCATGTCTTTCATGCTTTCATACTCTTTGTTGGTGATTTTGCTGTTTAATATGGTCCATACGCACAGTGCTGAAGTGCTGTCTAATATTTCTAACTGCGAGAAGGTTGGGATGTGACTTCTGGGGGGAAAGGAGTGTTAGAAAAGCTTCACTCAGGCTTGAGTTATAGTGCTGAAGGCTGTGAGTTTGATGTTAATGAATCACCAGTGTATATTGAATGAGCTGTCTTTAAACAGAAACACACATGCAAAATTTATGTAATCATCAGTAGATGGAAACGTTATCAGAGACTCTCAGAAACTTAAGCCTGTATTTTTACCAGGACCGATGGTCCTGTGTTTGTTCATTCAGTGCTTTTGGCAACTTTATAGAACATAGTTACTACCAGTGATAACAACCAAATGTAGATGACACTTCTACCTCAATTACATGCCTGAGCAAACAGATTCCAATCAGGTAAGTGGTGGCTGGCCAGAGGGGAAGCGGTGGAAGTAGTACAACAAAGACCTTCAAAATAGTGCCCTTTTAACTACCACAGACACCTTTATGTGTGAAGTGTGTGTGTGTGTGTGTGGTGTGTGTGTGTGTGTGTGTGGTGTGTGTGTGTGTGTGTGTGGTGTGTGTGTGTGTGTGTGTGTGTGGTGTGTGTGTGTGTATTCAGGGACATAGCATTCCTTAAAGGTATTTTTTGAAGGTGAAGAGATGTCAAATCCTATAAAAATAGATCCCTTCAGAAGTTAGTAGTATTTGTGTAAAGATGAGTCAAAATTTGTTGAAGCTTGAAGCTTTTATTCTATTTTATAAGTGAATTAATTGCTGTTTGACATGCAGATATTCTTTAAAAGTCAGATATCACTTAGATGTATAAGTAGTCAAGGAGTCAGGTCCTGGAAATACTATTAATGTAGCGTTTTCCAAGGGTTTTCCTATCAGTTTCCTTTGGAAATAAGAAATGAACTGCACATGTACCGAGTGCTTTAAAAAAAAACAAACTATAGTTCTTTTAGAGAAATTTGTCTCCATAGACTCATTTTCCCTCACCCAAAGGTTGATGGATAAACATCTGCCTATGGGTAGAAGAAGTTTTTCGAAATGAGTACTTCAAGGTCAGAAGGCTTTGAGAAGACATATTTTCCTGCCAGCTTGCTTGGTAGGGTCAAGCATTTTCTTGGTGCTATAAAAACTTTGAAGGCAATTAAGCTATGAACTGTTTGACTCCACTTGGTTGCCTGTACCCACTGGGTCTGCATTGTTAGAGAATATGTCTTATGGCAGATGGAATGTAAAGGCTTCCTGTGGCAATACTGAAGTGCCCTGTCTCTCCATTCCAGAGCATTCATTTTTATTTTGATAAAGCAATGCTCCTTGGAAAATAAAGAATTATATACACGTGGCTGAAGAGTGTATTTCAATTTAATAACCACTTATTAAGAATCTGCACAATGGCAAGGCCTATTGCATTAGAAATGCCTTTATTTTCTGAACTGAGAGGTTTCTAGTATTCCTAGAAGGGTAGACTACAAAGGGAAAGTTTTACAGAATATTGGGACGAACTGGAATGGCTTTAGTAGAAATGGCCTGATTGTATAACTGGTCTGAGAGCTAGCTCTGTGACCCATGACTTAATATGTGTTACTCGAGACAAATTACTTAATATCTCTGACCCTCAGTTTCCTGATCTATAAAAGGGCTAATGTTGTCTACCTTACAGAGTTATTGTGAGGAATAAATTAAGAGACACATAAAAGGCCTAGCACTGGGCCTGGCACATAATTGCTCCATAAAGGTTTGCTATTACGTTGTGTTACCAGAGGAGTAAATATGAATGGTGCAGAGGAACGACGTTCAGCCTCTTTTCTCTTTGCCAGCGAGAGCATTTAGCACTTACTACAGTGTAGGAGTATGAGCAGAGAGAGCTTTGCATGTGCCTGTCATTAAGGTATCACCAGGGACAACATTATTTATTTCATTTATTAAATTTATGACCTGATGCCACCCTCGATGGACTTGCCTCAGGGCATGGCTACAAAGTTAAATTCTTTTATTTAAAATGCAAACAGCAGAGTGGCAGTAGCAATTGGAAATTGTTACACTCTCAGCTCTGAGGTGCTGGTTAAAATGTTTTCTTGCTATGCCTTGCATATTTGCCAAGTGGAGGATTGTTGAATCCTGATGGATTGGCCATTCTACCATCTAAGGCCACCCAGGGGGAAAACTGACTCCCAGGGTCTGTAGACAGAAAACTCAATTATCTGCTGTGGCCCCAAGCATGCATAGACATCGTGAACCTCTTAGCTGTACTTGAAGCAGATATTGGAACCAAGTAAGGAAGTTAAGTGAGTTAAGTTTCTATATTCATTTCTAGTGTTTTACAGAATGATTGGAAAGTTAAGGGTTATTTTGCTCAAAGGGTATAAGTAATGTGACACTATCTATGTAAAGCAGTCCTAGCCAAGACTTGACATGATTGCTAAAGGAGGAGTAAAAAATTAAGAGCTCAAAATGTGAGCTCAGATAAACTGAACTGCATACCTCATTTCTGTGCGTGATTTTCATGGTGTATTTCAAAAGCATGCAGGCATTTTTCTTGTGAAAGACACCTTTTTGTTTATCTGATCACATCAAAATTCTCTCTCTAAGTCATTTCCCTTCAACACTTGTTCATTTATTATACTTATTTCTTTCATATCTCTGATTTCTTTGCAATTATTATTTTACTCTTTACCCAAAGAGTAGCTTTATAAAGATAAATTAAGTGAAGAATATGTATATTGTGTTTTATAAATCTCCATTATTGACCTGAGGATTGTGGCTGGCACTTTGTTCTTATCCCCATTTTCCTTTCTTCCTTTTGTTAGGAAAATGAAGATACTCTCTTTCCAGCTTCTCTTTAGACTAGCAGTGGCCTCATGATCTACTTCTGGTCAATGAGATATAAACAGATTTCTTCTGGGTAGCTTCTTGTTTCCTGGTAAAAAGAAACATGTACCTGAGAGTTGTTGCTGCTATTGCTACTTCCTACTTCTTTCTTTCTTGAACAAGGACTCAATGTCTGGTCTACAGCAGCCCTCTTATCACCATGAGGTAACAAGAAGAGTCATTATGGGAA
>VMDR010025789.1:0-14322 GCA_007922815.1 Macrotus californicus
TTATATATATGACCCATGGACATTAACTAAAGAGGGGGAATGTGGGTGGGAAGGGGTGTGCAGGGTGGAGGGGAATATAGGGGGGAAATGAAACAACTGTAATGGCATAATCAATAAAATATAGTTTAAAATAAATAAATAAATAAATAAATGGCCAATAGGCATATGAAAAACTGAAAAAAAACACAAATTAATAAAATCTTTAAAAAAAAAAGAAAAATGCCATTATTTACATTGCTTATTTCTTTTCAACCTGTGTGAACACAGGTTTCAGCTGCTAACATTCACACCAAAACTGGTTTTTGCCGCTGTGGGAAATAATTAAAACAAAAAAGTGAGAAGCCTATGTGACGTTACCTTGAATGTTCTCACACCGGTAATTCTGCAGCAGTGATCTTCCATGATGTTTAAAAGAACCAGGGCGAGGACTGTGGGCAGGTGAGTTTGGAAGGCTAGTTTCCTTAAATCAATAGTTGTGATCCAGGTTAGTTAGTAGAGTTTGTTTCTCTACCATGGTGTATTAGTCAGGGTTCTCCAGAGAAACAGAAACAACAGGAAGTATGTGTGTGTGTGTGTGTGTGTGGTGTGTGTGTGTGTGTGTGTGTGTGTGTGTTTGGAGAGTTATTATAAAGAATTTGCTCATGGAATTATGGAGGCTGATATGCTGTGCGCACAATCAGCAGGCTGCAAACTGGAGCCCAGAAGAGCCTATGGGCTGGTTCAGCCTGAACCCGAAGGCCCGAGAACAGGGGAGCTGATGGTGTGAATTCCTGCCAAAGGACTGGAGAAGACCAGTATCCCAGAGCAACAGGCAGGCAGAGAAGGGACTGATTCTCCCTTCTTCCACCTTTTGTTCTATTCAGGGCCCACCTGCAAATGGGGACGGCAATCTGCTCACTGAGTCCATGGATTCAAGTGCTAATCTCAACCAGCAACACCCTCACGGACACACCTAGAAATAATGTTTAACCATATCTGGGCATCACTGGTCCAACCGAGTTGACACATACAATTAACCATGACAAATACAATCTGCAGCAGGAATGGCCTGAGCAAGCAATGTCACAGTTCCAGGACAAATAGAAGGATTATTGGGTTTTTGTCAATACAATGTATGACACAATTCATTTTTAAGTTAGGGCAAAAATCTGACTTTTGTCCATCAATTTGTAGGCACCAGGTGCTTACACATATTCTCTTATTCAATCTCCACCCTGCCCTGTAAGGGAGAGATTTTTGTCTTCATTTTTCCAGTCAGGCAGTCGAGGCTCAGAGAGGTTAGAGAACTTTCCCATGGTCACACAGCAGGTGCAGAGCTGCAATTCCATTCAGACCCATCTGATTCCAAAGCCGGGACTCAGTGCATGATACTGTGCTGTCTTTCTAAAGGAGGAGTTTTTGTTACACATTTAGATCAATTAGGTTATTTGCTTTAAAAAAAAAGTACAACTGTTTAAAAGCCAGAAAATGTGCTGATGTACAACATGAATCAATGTTGTACAAAAATTATACTTAATGTTCTTTGGACAACATTAATTATTTTTATGAGGTACTTCCATCTACAAAAGAGCATGAATCTATGGACCAAGGAACCTGAACAATAGTATGAGTTTAAATAGAAAATTAACAGCTTTTTACTAAGATTTTATTTTTAAAAAGATCTTATTTATTTATTTTTAGAGAGTTGGGAAGGGATAGAAAGAGAGAAGGGAGAGAATCATTGATATGTGAGAGAAATATCAATAGGTTGCCTCTCCTGTGCATCCCAACTGGGGACCGGGCTGCAACCCAGGCATGTGCCTTGACCAGGAATCGAACCTGTGACCTTTTGCTTTGAGGGATGACAGTGAACCAACTGAGCCATGATGGTCAGAGCTTTTCACTAAGATTCTAAAGAAAAAACAAAAACTCCAGTTGTCTGGGCTCCAGCTGATCAAGACCCTCAGTTAAGCAGACGCCTTTTACACCTGCAACAGCCCATTATGAAAAGGAAACAGAAAGACATTACTCAGTTGCAGCTCCTGGCATGTATCAGGGTTTGCTCCCATCCAGTCCAGCTCCAATATCTACTAAATCTCTGTGAATAATCTTTTAATTGGCATTCAGGAATGATAGCCAAGAATTACTGCTGAACTTTCTGTCCTCAGGGAAAGATTCCACTGTATTCACTCTTCTGTATGTTCAAAGACAGGAGAATGGAGTAGTTCATTTTAGAAATGTTTCAGTCACAGGGATCGAAGCAAAAGGATTACTCACTTCACTCTCAGTTACCTAGAACATGACATTAATCAAAATACCCCATGGCCCAAACACTTATCTTAATCAAGTTTTTGCTGTGCTCCCAGACTTGTGTTGTTCTTTAATCGAATGCATGCTTCTCATGACATTGACAAGTACAGAAGATGAGGCTGAGAGACGGACTGTGACCTGAGTAGACCTGAGACCATGAACCAAAGGCTCTGCTGGTCAAAGTAAAGGAGAAGCTGGAAGGAAGCCACATGCGGCACCAGTTAGCCTCCCAGAATTAGTCACCTGGCGTATGCTAATTATTTTTAATCTGGGGAAGCATACATCCTCAAATTTATTTGTGAAAGTCATCCTAAATGCTCCCTTTGCCACTGAGGAGGGGGCAGAGCTGGGCTGCCCCTCCCACTGGTGATGGCTTATCCATAGGGGAGCGCAAAGTGTAATAATATTTTGTTCCCGAGAGATTGGCTTTGTGGTTTTGCCGTTGCCATTTGTTGTTTTCCCATCTGAAGTGCTAAGTGTGCTCATTTCTAGTTTGTAAAGTGAAGGAGGCATTCTGGTTCAAATCCCCTGAGGAACGAAAGCAGAGAGAAGGAAATGGGACGTGCATTAATCTCCCACACCAAAAGCAAACATAACCGTGAGAGTCTAGGCTGGGGCATGTGTGTGGTTCTGAGAGCCACTGACCGAGCCAGCAGTGTCCTTGGAATAACTGGAACGTGTGACTCGTTATACTTCTCGTTCAAGAGGGTCCACCCAGGGACTCAGGCAGGCACCTTGGGAAATTTCATCCTGCCTTTCAGGCTACAGGAAGTAACTACGGAGGGTCCTGGAATGGTAAGCTTCTGAATCTCTATGGCAAATTTGACAAAAACATAAATATTCTCTGAGTGTCTGCTGTGCGCCAGACTAGGCCTTGGAGATAGTCAGGATCTCTAACCGCAGCTGGCCCATTTAAAAGTGCAATGACACCTGCTAGGCTGAGCCCACCAGTCCTGGAGAGGTGGCCTTGCAGAGCTCTTGTCCCTACAGTGCGATGTCAGGGCACGACATGAAGCCAGCTCACAGGCTTCTCGCAGGAGCTGTTGGTCAAGGCCACGTTACAGATGTGGGTAAGAACAAGTACATGTGGGGCTCTTGGCACCTCTAGTAGCAGTATAAGTTTATTCACAGCCATTCGGATTGTATGGCAATCTGGTAATATTTAGTGAAATTAAAGATGCCCAGGCTGATGACCTTACCTACATTTCCCAGGGCAACTCTTACAGACTTTGTAAGGGAATGCATGCTGGATTTTATTTTGGCCTTGCATAGGAATGGCAACTAAATGACAACATGGTGTCCCGTACTAGGGCTGCGGACAGGTGATAGGTGTGGACACCTACTGTGAAATGCTATGAAGCCAGGAGAAGCCACAAACCAAATGTACCTATAGCCACATGAAGAGAATATTGTGGAGAGAAAATAACAAAGCAACTTAAAGGGCAGAACCATTTACAATACCAATTTTGTAAATTAAAAACACACACTCACAAAAGCATTTTACATGGTTACAAGCATATTTAAATATAAATATATTTTGGGATCATGATGAAGGGGAAAAATAAAATAAAAACCACGTATGGTCCAGTGCTGATAATACCAAAGAGTATCATTATAAAGATGGGGAGGGAAATTAACTCAACCTTCTGTGCCTCAGGTCAAAAAATGAGGGGCTGTGTGGAAAGGAGCAGAAATAATAGGGTGTGGTCCCATCTTCAGTGCAATTCGATCAGGATGCAAACTGCTTCTCCCAGGGCAATTGCTGACCTTCTGTTCCTACCCAAGGAACTCTATGGTGACTCTCCATGCATAATGCAAGGCTGTGCTTAAAAAAAATAATTTATTTCTCAGTGGTTCAAAATAACCCACGCTGTACATCCACCACAGTTTGGCTAGGGGCTGTGCTCTGCATGAAGTACTCCAGGAACCAGACTCTGAAGCAGTCACACCAGAGTGACACTGGAACCTGTGGCAGAGGAATGGAGACCTCAGGTGAATCGCACACCGGTTCTCAATTTTCTTCTCTGTAGAATAGGGATTTTATTACCTATCTGGTGAACTTGCTGCAAGCACAGGTGAGATGGTGCAGCGGATGAGCTCCACAATGGGCCTGACACCCCGCAAGCCCTCTGTAAATTGTGGTCGGATGCCACCGCTGCTGTCATGATTGCCCTGGTCTCACTTCCTCTTCTCACTCCTGCCTCGGATCCATCCTCGCACCAGCCCTGCTTTCATCTTCTTCAGCGCGGCTCTGCTCATGCTCCCACTGAGGTCAAAAAGCATACGTTCACTCCCATGGGTATAATCTTTGCCTAGACTCCTGCTTGTGTGTGTGTAACATTTGCGTTTTGGGTACCACCCTCCCTCTGCTAGTTAGACCTTGCTTGCAAGCTCATTGACCTGCATCTGAGGGCCACCCAGACTGAACCTCAGTCTAATCTCCAACCACAGTGCTCACAGCTTTCTTTCATCCAGACAACCTGAATGCAGTGTGAACTACTTAGTCCTCATTCATTCCTTGAATTTTTGTGTTGCAGATACCAAGAAATGCGCAATAAAATAACTAAGATGGTTTTAACTGGTGATGTGTGCTAGAGAGAATACTTAATATGGTAATAGGATGAAGAGCGCTGGGGCAAGGCGGCTAGGTTGGTCAGGGCAGGTGGAATGATGACTAAATGGAAGGAAACGACCTTATAAAGTTCTGGAGGAAGAGCGTGCCAGAGAGGTGGTGACAAATATCATGTCAAGGGGTATAAAGGAAGGCTGGAGTGAGTCAAGCTTAGAGAACAAGGAGGGAGTTGTGAGAGAAGGGGCAGCAGAGAAGAATGCAGGGACAGATCTTTAAAAGAATGTCGGATGATGAAAAGCCTTTCGGAGGTTGAACACTTCTGCTGGTCTGCGCAAGGCCAATGTCTTCAATCTCCACGTAACCAGATCTAATCACTCTTCAAGGCCCAATTCAAATGCACTTTCTCCTCTCCCCCACCTCTTGTGAAAAGCAATTTTTCTGCCTCTAAACTCACAGGATAATTTCCCTTGCCCAAGGGTTTGCATCCTTTTGCCTGGAGAAGCTTCCCCAGTGGCTCAGTGATTTCATTTCTGGGAAACAAAATGTGTATTATTAAAAGATATTCAAGCATTATGCATTTCTTTAGTGGTAGTAGTAAAAGTAGTAATATCTACATATAACTTTAAAGTCATAAAAGACCAGCTTCAGATAATCAGACAAAAATATTTGTAGGAGATGAAACAGGATATTCAATGTATTTGGCCTGGTCTGGATAGTTCTTGTTTAAAAATGCTTTAGCTGGAACCCCTGTCACTCTCTCCACAAGCTTTTATATCCATTATATTTCTGCATATTCGTCTGAGTAATAAAGCTTAGCTCAGAAAATAACAGCAGCATGTTTTTTAGTTGTTGTTTCTAATGACTTTCCTTTATGGCTGTCTGAGTTAGACTGTTTTTTTCCAAATACAAAGAAAATAAAACAAAGCAAAGAGAACCCTGTAAAATTAAATCATGCTGGGCATTTCTAGGTCTGAATATAAAAGATTGCTTCATTTTTCCTATATAGTTCACTAGCTTTCTAATCTTAATTAACGACTGTGGAAAGCTTCAGAATTTGTTTAGTGTTTCTGGTCACACTGAGCCTAGGGCTTAATTCCCTTACTCGAGCACACAGTTGCCATTATTTATTAATACTCGCTGAACATCAACAATGCACTTAGATGCCACTGGGAAACCAGAATTTGCTATGATCACTCTCTAGTGAATTCAACCTCTGAAGGTAACAAGATTCAACCAAAGGGGGGAGGCTGCTTCCAGAAAGAAAGGATGGCATCATGACACGGGCTTGGGGTGGCACAGTGTGCCAGGCTGACCCTGATGTTGGTGGGGCTTATGATATCTCCAAGTAAGCAATTGGTTTTGCTTGTTTTCAAAAGTAGTGAGCTGCCGGGAGGGTCGGTGGTGTGTGACTTGCTGCGGGCACACTCTCTTAGGCTCAGAAGAAATGTTCTCCAACCTTGCTGGGAAGTAAGACTTCTATGAATCTATGAATTCAGTTGCATTGTATCTTGACTGTGGGTGTGATGAGTGACTGAGAGGAATGCAGAAGGGAAAGGAAAGGGAATGAGGGCTGAGCCTCTGGCAACACTCAGCCTGGGGTATGGGAGCGAGAAGGGGAGCCCTCAATGTCAAGGCTACAATTTGAAGAGATATTAGATAATAGCAAAAAGTCTGGGAAGAAGAAGTTTTGTTTATTAAAAAGTTTCTTTTGATTGAGTTACAATTTTCAGCGAAATTTACAGATCCTGAGTACACAAGTTCAATGAGTTTTGACAAATGCATATATGCACGTGACTCACATGCCTGTCAAGATATGTAATGTTTCCACCACCCAGAAAGTTCCTTTATGCCCTAACTAGCCAATCCCTATTCCACACTCTCTTACCCACCTCAGAGAACACCACAGTTCTGATTTCTATCTCCGTAATTTAGTTTCGCCTGTTCTTGGACTTCACATAGATGCAGTTCGATGGTACCTAGCCTCGGATGTCTTTCTTCTTTCATTCAGCATGTTTTTGGGTGTCATCGATGTCATGATATGCATTGGCTTTTGTAGTCTGAGTAGTATTCCACGGTATTGCTTTACTGCACTTTAAAAATTCATTCTCCTTGTGATGGTCATTTTTTCCAGTTTTGGCTACTATTAATAAAGCAGCTGTGAACATTGTTATATAAGTCTCTTTTTTGATATTTATTTCTCTTGGGCAACAGCTAGGGACGACATTGCTGTGTACAATGTGGTTATATTTTTAGTGTTATAAGAAACTGCCAGAGAGTTTTCCAAACTGGTTGTACCCTTTCACAACCTGTCAGCAATGTAGGAGAGTTCTAGTTGTTTTGCACTAGTGGTTTGGCATATCAAATTTCTCCAAATTTGGTATTGTCAGTCTTTCAATTTTCATTTCCCTAATACTTTTTCATATGTTTGTTGGCCATTATTCTGTCCATGAGTTGGGGTGTTTTTTTTTTTTGACATTTTCATTGCTTTTCCTTCATATTATTAAGTTGTAAGTGTTCTTTATGTATTCTGTATACTAGTTCTTTGTCAGAAATACCTAATAAGAATATTTCTGGTAGTATATGGTTTGCCAATTATTTTCTTTATGATTCTTTTTTGTTGAGCAGAGTTTTTAATTTTGATGAAGACCAGTTTCTCACTTTTTCCCTTGGGTAGTTAATACTTTTTAGGTCCTGTCTAAGAAATCTTTGCTTACTTCAAGGTCACAAAGATTGTCAGTACATTTTCTTCTAGAGACTGTAGATTTAACTAATAGCCTAGGTCTAATTAATTTGGGGGTATAAGAGCTGCAGTTGTGAAGTAGGGGTTAAGGTTTATTTTTTCCCATATTGTTTTCCTTTGTTCTGATACCACTTGTGGAAAGACTTTCCTTTCTCCTCTGGATTTCTTTGGAGCCTGGTGAGGCCAGCATTTGACCAGGAGGAAGTCACTGGTAACCTCAAAGGAAAAAAAATTAGGGCGCCTGGAGAGATGCCGAGAGGAGATGGAAGGAGCTTACCAGGACAGGAGAGAATTTTCATTTACATGGTTGAGGAGGACAGTGAAGCTACTTTCTTCAAATCTTTATTTTAACAGAGTGCTGTGGACTCTAGCTGCTCTCCTCATCCCACAGGGGACACTTTAAGGGCCTATTGCAATTCATTGCCCTGAACAGCTGCCAGCAAGAAGGAAAAAAAAGAATTGTAACATTTACTGAAGACTAGCTGTATGCCAGACAGGACTGTCGCATACAGTGGTACAGGCTGTGCACTGTAGACCTCATAACAGCAAGAGACACTATTTCCATCCTAGCTTGGAGGTGTGTAATCTGGTGGCCTTGGTATCATGTTGCTCTGCTTTCTGTAAAAGCAAGTTCACTGAGTCTTTGCAACCACCCTATGAGATTGACATTACTATGTCCATTTGGTAGATGAGAAACCTGAGGCTCAGAGACATAAAGTCACTTGGCCAAGGTCACTCAGATGGTAAGTAGCAGAGCTGTAACTTATAACGTTAAACTGACAAGGTTCATATTTAGAAGGCAGGTAAGTGGACTATTCGGGATGGGGCAAGTACCTTCGGGAATGATATGGAATGAAAAAGGCCATTGGACTGGAAGACAAACGGGATAGAGGGACAGGAACTGCAAGGGTGGCTAGAAGGAGACGGAGAGAAATCCTGGGTTGACAGAGGCTGGAGGAGCAGATGGCCCAGCAACCCAAGTGCACCCACCCGTGTGCGAGGGAAAGCATTTAGCTACAAAATACTACAACTGGCCCTGCCATGACTGGCTTAGGAAAACACCCGATTTGTGGAGTCACTGAATCAGGGAATCTGAGAGGGGGGCTAAAGGGAGCTGTCCCATTGCTCAGACCCTGGGGCAGAAATACCCAGAGCTTCTTGGGAAGCTTCTGGGTCTCCTCAGGGGCGGGCAACCTGGCTCAGAGGAAAAAATAAAGGCTTACAGTATAGAGGTCAAATTCTGATTACTAGGTGTGAGAGTAGGAGTTCTTAAATCTCAGTTTCTCATCTGTAAAACAGATTATAGTATTAACCCCCAAAATTATTCTGATGATTAAATTAAGCAATAAACTCCAGTTACCCTGTGGCTTAGGCCACATATGATGAGGTCTGGCATGGTAATGAGTCTACTTAGGAAATCTTTAAGGCTCTTGGCTCACGGGTCACCATGTAGCTTGTGTTGTCCTTCAGGGCCAGCCCTGGGGAAGTTGTGGGAACTAGGAGGTGGCCTTATTCCACAGCAGGCTATTTATTCTCCTTTAAAATTTTTTTCTTTATTTGTTCCTACTCTATGTCTCTTTTTCAGGACATCATGTATGTCAGAAGAGCACCCTACAGTGGCCCCAGGGACAAGCAGAGTTATGTCATCTCAATTCCTGGCCTGAGAGATCCCAACCATGAGCACCTAGAAGGGAGGGGCTGGATCTTGTTCATTTTGTATCTTTAAGATTTGGAACCTATAAGCCCCTCCGTAAATGGCGACTGGATGAATAGCCAGTTAGCACACCCACTTGCCTGGGCCTTGCACTTCAAACCTAAGGCTAGTGGGTCTCTGTGGATGTGAGTGAGGAGGCATTGCCGGCCAGTGTGCTACAGTGGGGCAGGAAACCTGGATTTAGTTATGGGCTTCAGAACCACGCTGCTTTTGCAAGCCATACTCGGTGGGTGCTTTATGCATGCATCAAAGCCATAAAGTGGACGAGCAGATGCCTAGCGGTAGCAGGCTGCCTGCCTTTAGATGGCAACTATGCCCAGTGGGCACCTGAAGCAAACATCCTCACTGCACATGAGCTGCTCTGTTGGGCACAGAAATAAACCTTCCCTTTTCCTGGGCAGTGAAAGAACAGAGCTTCTGAAAAGCGATGGAAAAACAAGCAGTGTTGCACTGCGGAGAACCCTCTTTCTCCTCTCTCCTCATAAAGCAGAATGAGTCTGGCTCTGCCCTTTTGTCTGGATTAATCACTGGTCAGTGCCAAGGAGACTAGTTAAACACGTGTGGGAAGTGGCCACATCCACAAGGTTAAAACTTAGGGGGTATCTTCTAAGCAGAAATGAGGTAGGAAATGAAGAATGCTTTCAGACTTCCAGTAAATGTAGTGCTAAAATATTCAGCCATTTAGATATTGCCATGTTATCAATCCAATTAACCTTGCTTCAAGCTACCAACTGCATTCTGGGATACTGATGTATTACAAAGCAATATGAAATATCCCACTTCTGACTATGATCCTAGATGACAGAGAAAATACAGCTCTTGAGTTTCAGAGTTGTGAAAAGAAGGGGAATTCAGCTCTCAAGTTATGAAGGCAATGATAACCTATGATTTGGTAGCAAACAAATGTGATTTTTATTTTTTTTCAGCCATATAAATTTGTCAAAATCATCAGTACGTGGGACTCTGTATACCGATTAATGGTGATAATGGGAAATGAGTTTTAATAATCTGTAGTTAAAATGACCTTGCTAGTATTGAAATAAAATTGGTACACTGAAATGTTTTCTTGAAAAAAGGTTATTTTCTAATAACATCCACTGAATTTTATCATGTCTTTTTCAATTGCTTTATATAAAAAGAGAAACAGATGTTTCTCCTACAGCAACCATTTTCTAAAAATTAGATCTGCTGCTAAAGGTAAGAGTGTAAAAAAAGATTGTGCCAAGTATAAGGGGTATTATAAATCCTACCTTTGCTGTATTTGAATATTTTCAGATGTTGATTTTACAAATATTTTACTATAAAAAAAGACACATGGGGGAGAAATTGCCAAGACATCTTGGTAACTATTAGGTTTTTGGTTTTACTTCAACTTGATGTATCTATTCATCTGTTTACCTGTCCGTATGTGTGATAGGGACACTTCTCACAGCTCACTGCACTGCTAGCTCTTCTCCAAACATGACTGTGGCAAAATTATTATTAATAAATCCACTCAAAAAGTTCTACATGTAAGGCTCATTAAAATTTTGGCAAGATAGAACAGAATCCAAAAGAAACGTGATTTGGTATTACAGTTTCAATGAAATGCAATTTAAACGTAAGTTCATTAGCTATCCTCCAGCAAACACCAGGTGAAAACTTTCAAAAACATTTCCTAAAATCTATGGAATTGAAATATCTGCTTTGAAAGAAAAAGGAAATAGATCCCATTTAAATGTTTTCCAAAGCTACTGGAAAAAAGAAATAAACCAGTTATATTTGTGTTACTTATTTCAGGCTTAGGAAGGAAATGGCAGAGACCTTTTCTCCGTAAAGTATTACCCTGTAACTTTTAAGCCTAACTATTACTACTTCTGAAAATGAGATATAGTCCTGACATGGTTTATAATTTAAGTATATGTGAGAGTCAAAATGATTTGAGATCCTGAGATAAATCATTGCAGCTCTGGGTTAGTCATAAAAAGGATTTATTGAATGAGGTGGTGACTCGTGCCAGGGAGTCCAGTTTGAACAACAAATGCCAGGGTGCATTTGTGGGGGGAACGTGTCAGAGGGAGGAAGCTCTTCTCTCCATGAACAACCAGTGAGGAGGATCCAGAGGAGGCTCCAGGAGGAGGCCAGAGGGGCCAGACCGAGGCTGTCCACTGTCATGGTGACATTTCCTCACTTACCTGCTCATAACAGTGAAGGCTCTCAGTAACAGGGCCTTATGTGATACGGCATCTGCGAGCTCCATCCTTGGGCTCTATTTCCCATTCAGCTGGAGACCCTGGAGACCAAGGACGTAACTGTGAAACCTGACACATTTCAGGGTTCTAGAATAAATATGCACATATACTGAGGGCTTTGCTAGGCATTATGAGGAGTACAGTAGAAGAAGAGATTCCCGACCAAGAGGAGCTTACAATCAACTCAGAGGAAGAATGTAAACAAAGAAAATCAGTAACACTAGGGAGAGTGTGACAAATGTCAGAGTGATAATGACATGAATTAGATAAGAATCGAGAAAAGTGGGGAGGGGAAGAAGGTGAAGGAGGAGAAAGCAGAAGTTAACCAATAGATAGAGAGCTAATGTATGATATGAAACTTATCAGAGTGATTACTTTGAAGTTATATAAAGTCTAACCATTATGCTCTATACCTAAAGTTAATATAATATCAAATCACTATAATTGAAAATAATGATAATAACAAAAACAACTGTAATATCATGGCAGTGGCCAGGTGTGGGGTTAGCTGCTTAGAATAAAAGGCTGTGGGTTTCCTAGGGTGGGGACTAAGTCTTTTCTTTCTTCTTATGTCTATTTCCAGCCTATAATTCAGCACCTGACACAAAGCAGCACTGTAAACATTTGCTAAGTAACTTATGAATATGGACAGAGCAGGTGACTGTGGATTGTGTATGAGGAGTTAGATTTGAAGTGGAATGGGTAGAAGTGAGGTGGGCAGAAATGAAGGAAAATCTCTAAGCAGAGGACATGCAAGAAGAGGTATGAGGTGGGCTATCAGAGCCTCAGAATGATGCTGCAGAGGAGAGTGAGGGCTGGGAGAGGGAGGCATGAAGAGGAGGCTGGAAACTCTGGCTGAGGACTGACTGTGCTCAGCCATGACCCCTTTGTCACCTAGCTAAATTCCAACCCTCCTTTAGGACTCACTGTGATCTGTTGTTCTCTCTTTGGAGCTCCTCCTGAACCCCAGGCTGGTTTTGGTGCCCCTTAGCACCCTGGCTTTCTTCTTTCCTGTACCCATCCCATGGCCCTGCCATAGTTTATTAATAGGCTCTTCCCACTCTGGTGAGACTGTGCACCTCTGTGGGAGGGACTGATACATTATTCATCTTCAAAGTCTGAACATCAACAAATACCTGTTGAGTGGACTAATGAATACCAACCATGGGGTTGCACTAAATGTTTTAAAGGAGTGAAGGGGTATGATAGGAGCTGTGCTTCCATAAGTTTTACTGAAGGCAGGAGACAAGGTGTCTGGTATGAGGAGAACCTTAAATGTTTGGGGAATCACTCAGAGCAAGAACTAGGGTTGAGATGAGTGTGGAGGAGGTGGGGATGGTGCAGAGAACATGGGCTAGAGAAAAAAAAGAACCGACAGAACTTGGTGTTGAGAGCAAAGAAAAACAGGCCAGAGTGGAAGGCCCAGGAAGACAGTCTGATTACAGCAAAGAGGGAGAGGGAAAAACAAAAAATAAGCTAAGAGGAGGCTGAGTATGTAGGCAGGAGAAGCTAGGAGAAGGAGAAAGTTGAAAGGCTGGAGAGAGCAAGAGGGATTCGAAAGAAGTCTGATAGAATTCACCATATATTAGAGGATGCATAGAGGGACGGGCATTCCGGGTGCCGGGACAGGAACAGGGACCACATGTCCTGCAGGTCCTGTGGCCACAGCCTCAAGCATGTGAGAGCAGGAGTCCTCCAGCCCTTCTAGGGAAGCAACCCAAGTATTCCCCGGCTTCAGACTTCTACTCAGTCCGAAAGGATGGCTGTCTTCCTGGTGCACAGAGAATGGAAGGTTTATAATGGCCTCAGCATCCTAACAGGGAACAATAAATAACTATAATTTCCAAAAGCTTGTTTCTCTTAAGGGAACATAAACAAGCCTTTGTAAGCCAATGCATCACTGGTTCCCTTTGAGTTTCTGCTGGAAAATGGAGCAGAGAAAACCTGGTGCGTTTATTTTTAGTTCTTGCAGGGATGAATGACCATCCCCTGTGGTTTAACGATTATTTGAGTATCCCTTTTGGCAGCAACCTGCAAAATCAATCTATGGTTAGCACAGCTTAGCCTATTCAAAAGTGATCATCTTAACGTGTATTTCAAGACAGAAGCGAAATAGGCTGGCACGAGGGAAGGGGGCTTACCTTAAGTCCATATTGTGAAGGTCTCAGCCATGCTGTGACATAGGCGACATCTGTCTGATGGTCTCAGGGAGAGGCAGGCCTCCTCTATGCACCTCCACTTATCCATCTGTGAAATGGGACACTACCTATCCCATGCTTCCCTTACAAAGAAATTACAGTGATGCATATATCCTAAAAGATAGTACTTTCTGTTCAGTCCTTTTAAAAAAGGAATTTGGCATAGAACTGCATGGACTGACATAAAAAGATGTCCAGGATGATTGGGGGAGAAAACTAAGTTGTAAATGTATGTGTGTATGTATATGCATGCCTATGTATATATGTATGTGTACATGTGTGTTATATATATATATAATAAATATATATAGCTACATATATGTGTGTGTATATATATATAGCACAAGCTGTGTATAAAACATACATATACACATTATGATCCATTTTATGAAATAATGGCAATTATTATGTGCATATTCATGTATGTATAAAAACTCAAGAAAGTCCACATAAAGTAATAAGTTGTTGTTATTTCTGGGGTGCATAATTACAGGGAACGTTTGCTTTTATTTCTCATATTTTTTACCATTTGCATTTTTACAAGCTTGCATTTCTTTTAAAATCAGAAGAAATTTCAG
>VMDR010025790.1:0-14317 GCA_007922815.1 Macrotus californicus
TTTTTTCTGTGAAAGTACTAGAAGCAAAAAATAGGGAGAAATATTTATAACTCTGAAGCATGAGATGTCTGAGTTAGATATAAATCCCAGAAGCCAAAGCAAAAAAAAGTTTAATAAATCGGACTACAATATAATCAATTATTTTTTCATAGCCCAAATCGCCATGAAGGAGCTCCTACCCTTCAGAACAGCACAGATGGATCTGGAGAGCATTATGCTAAGTGAAATAAGCCAGGCAGTGAAACACAAATATCATATGGTCTCACCTATAAGTGGAATCTAATCAACAAAACTAATAAGCAAGAAAAATATAACCAGAGACATTGAAATAAAGAACAAACTGACAGTAACCAGAGAGGAGGTGGGAGGGGCTAATGGGGGAAAAGAGGGTAGGGTTCCCAAGGAACTTGTATGAAGGACAAATGGACAAAGTCAAGGGGGTAGGATCGAGGGTAGAAGGTGGGGATGGCTGACGTTGCGGGGAGTGGCAGTCGGGGGAAGAAAACCCTCAAACTGAGAAAAGCTTTTTGTTCCATTTTGACAAATAGATCATTTCTTAAAACATAAAGGGTTTAAAAAGGCTAAGAGGGACTAGAGCAGAAATATCCTGATATCGATGAGCATACCTAGCAGCCAAATCTTGGTTTCTAAATACCATCGTCCATTAAAAGGAACTAGGCTCCTTAGAGAAATGGCTGGTTCCAGTGCTGGAGCAGCAAAAGGGCAAAGGAAGCCTGGAGCACGTTGGGCCACAGTAAGGAAATGCTGAAAGAACCAGAGTAAGGAAATGCTGAAAGAACCAGGGTAAGGAAATGCTGAAAGAAGGATGGCGACCTGTCAAAAGAACGCAGGAACCAGCTCTAAGAGGATCCCGCTAGCTAAATTGGGGACAATTGGTACATCAAAATAAATATAGTAACTTATTAGAAATGTAGTACTTATTTGTTTTTGTATCAAAATAAATACAGTAATATATAAAATAGGAATCCACAACTCCATACTGATGTAAATGAATAAATGAATGAATGAATAAATAAATGATGGAATAGTTACACAGTCTTAAAGTATCTCCCCACAATATACTTATTAATTAAAAGGGGAGAAGTAACTTCACAGACAAGTCTGGAAGACAGCACCTGAATCAGGTGATCTAAGTAACATCATCAGTAATGAGATAAATCAAAATCATATTCCATCCGATACAATACAATGAGAACACAGCATCTCTTCTGTGTTATTTCTGCCAAAGATGCAGAATATGAATATAATTGTGAAGAAACAAAACTGAAGGGCATTCTATTGGAAAACAAAAAACAAAACTGGCCTGTCTTCATAACTGTCAAGGTCATGAAGGTCAATGAAAGACTGAGGAACTGTTCTAAACCCAAGGAAACTAAAGATACGTAAGTAAAGGCAACAGTTGCTTCCAGAGCAGATCTTCTTTCTGTGAAGAACATCAGTGGCACAGTCGGCAAAACTACAATGGGATCTGAGGATCAGGTGGTAGTAAAATATCAATTTTGATCTCCTGCTCAGGGCACTCCTCCTGTTGTGATGTGGGAATATGCCTTTGAACTAGAGTATTTGGGGATTATGGGACATCAGGTTAGCAACTTATTGTCTAATGATTCAGAAAAAAAGAAGCTTTTTTGTACTGTATTTGTAATTTGTAGACTTGAAATTGTGTAAAAAAAATACAACATGCTGGAATTTGTTAGGAAAGCTCAATGAGGTGGAGATGTGAATCTATGTATTTTCCCCCAAGCAAAGCAAGAGTAATAACAAGCTTCTATGCACTGAATATGGCTAAACTGCATGAGAATTTGCTAGGTAAGTATCCACAGTCTTACCTTGAAGTGCTAACCCCTGGTGTTACCTTGCCGTCTGACATTTAGGACTGCTGGGAATAGAGGGACTTCCTGTAAAGGGAGTGACTTTTATTTCTTTTCCAAAATTCAGTGAAAGAAGGAAGAAATATAAAAAAGAAAGATATGTAAGTAAATAAAGCCTAAATTTCTGCATTAGGTCTCTAGCAAATTTGAACATTTAACCGTAGTTAAAATTTTTTTAAGTATAGACATTTACAAAGTTTCAACAAATAGTTCACAAGTGCAATATTTTTCAGAGTGCTTGAAATGTTTTAGAATGCTATCCCTTCTCATTGAATTGGACCTTAAAGAGACCTCTGGAGCTCATCTAACCCAAATACCTTCGCTGGATTATCACCTCCATTCCTTCTGCTCTGCCCTGGTGGGCACAGAAAAGATGAAAGCCAGCCTCTGATCCTGTGAGCTCCAGGGTCTGCAGACAGAAAGGCTGCCCCCCGTGCGCGCTGCAGCCAGGCTGGGCCTGATTCCCTGCGGATCGCCCGCAGCCTGTTTCAATGCCGATGTTTTGTGGTTCACAAGCTCCATGGGCAACAAGCCCTTCAGGACAGCAATGCTTATCTCGTGGCTGGTGTTGTTAATCCTGCTGAATTGTGTTACTGTGGACCAAGCGAATGCGAAAGGGCAAAAACTGCTTTTCATTACACTCTGAGGATATTTATGGGACACACAATGGTCATATTTCACCCCTTCCCAGACTATAATCATCCTTGAAACAAGATTGCTTCGTAAAGTCACCTGTCCAGCTTGTCTTCCCAGACTTCACCTACTCTGCAGAAAGAACACACGTTCAGTCTCATGCTCCTCCTTCCCATCCCGCCCCCCTCCCCAAGACGTATTAGCCAACCATCAAGTGCTTTGACTGAATTACCCCTTCATTTTTTGCCATCACCTGGCGTGAGGGGAGAAGGCCCAAGGCAGGGATTGCCACGGGAGAGGGAGAGCAAAGATAGAGCTCATGCTAAAAATAGAGAAATAGCCAGAGAAACCTGTCCCTGGGAAATCTGAACTCAAATGTTTTATACCTGAAACAAACCGCAGGAAATCAATGGCTCTTCATAAAACCACCGAGTGGGAAAAGGCTTTATAGTCACTTGTTCCGGCTGAATTCCTATTCACCATGGATATTCAGAGTTTTTGAGTTATGACCCACACTCTTTATTTACAAAAACATGTTTCTTTCCTCCTTAGATCCAGAGGAAGCAGATTTGTATAGTCTGGCCTAGTTCCTATAATTTTACTAAATCCTTACCCTCTGCCTGAATAAAGGGCATGCAGCCTCCATATTTCTTAAGCTTCTCAATCTCCCTATAAATTAGGAGTTATTATTTTCCCCATTTCTCAGATGAAAAAAGCTAATCCTTAGGTTAAGTGCCTTATTCAGGACCACAGAGCCTATAAATGGCAGAACCAGGATTTGAAGCCAGAACTGTCTGACTCTAACAAATTATTTTAGTAATCACATTTTTTTTTAAAACTAATTGTACTAATTGATGCATACAAAAGAATATATGTAACATGTTTATAATGTTGTGGTTACCTATTGCATAATAAACCACTTCAAACTTTGTGGCTTAAAATAGCACTCCATTCCTGCCTCTCACAGTTGTGAAGATTGATTCAGCCTAGCAGGCAGTCCCCACTCGGGATTTCTCAGCCAGTCGCAGTGAAGCAGTGGCTGGGCTGCAGTCATCCACGGGCTCAGCTGTGCTAGACACCTCTGCTGGCTTCTTCACTCAGGTATCTGGTGGCTCAGCTGAAATAGCTGGTAAGACATCTCTGTCTCCTCAGAGCCTCTCCACGTGGCTCACTTGGGCTTCCTCACAGTCTGAAGTTCTCAGCCTAGTTGGACTTCCTACCTGGCAGCTTGCTTCCCCAGGGTGTGAGTTCTAAGAGGCAGAGACAGACACCAGCCTTCTTAAGACGTAGGTCTGGAAGCCACACATTGTTACCACGGCTGCAGCCTCTTGGTTACACCACCAGGTCAGTGTGGGAGGGGACCACAGCAGAGCATAACATTGACAAGCATGGTTCACTGGAAGGCCATCTTTGTAGAATGGTTACCAAATGTAAGTTATGATAGATAACCGAATGTAATCAAAATGCTAACAGCCATTAATCCAGCACTCAACTAACGAAATAAAACATTACCAACACCATTGAAGTCATTTACGTATTTCCTCCTGACCAGTCAACCCCTTGCCATCTACAAGTGGTAAATGCCATCCCAAATTGTGTGTTTTTATTCTCTAGCTTTGTTAAAAAAAACAGTGTGTATGTGCAAACCGTTCAATTTTTTTCATTTTAAAACAATTTGAATGATATATGGTATGCAACCTTTCATTACTTGGTTCTTTACTCTCAAAACTCTGTAAGACTCACCTATTCAGTTGCACATGGACTTGACTCACTCATTTTCACTGTCGTAGAATATTTTGTTGTAGGAAAGACCTCAGTTTTTCTATTCTCTCATTAGTGGATATTTGGGGACGTTCCTGTTTTCTGCTGCTATACACATCATGGCTACAAACATTCTTGTGCTTGTCTCCTGAGGTACATATATTAGAGTTTTTCTCAGACAAATACCCAACAGAGAATGCTGGGTCATAGGTCACAAGGAAAATAGTCTTTTCTAGTTCGATCTCTACTTTCTGAGTAGAATGATCTTTCTCCAACACAAATCTGGTGTATTCCCTTACTTCGGGGCCTTCAGTGGGTCCCCACTGGCTCTACCAGTTGCTCTCAGCCTCTTGTGTACATTAGAAGCAACTGACTGCTTGTCAAAAACATTAGATCCTGGTTTTGCCGCTGAGGATTCTGATGCCATCACTAATGGCCGATGTGAGTGTTTTAACAAGCTCTCTAAGTAATTCTGTTGCATATCAAAATTCGAGAATCAGTGGATACACAATAAACTCCCATTTCCTTCCTGTAATGTAGAAACAACTTCACAGTTTGTTTCCTGCCTGAAAATCCAGCCACATCTCTTTCCCACCTTGTCAAGGTCTGTCAAAGATGACAAGGTCGAAGGGCTTGAAGCTCCTGAGATGCCTCCTCCTGCTCCTACCTCTATACCATCTATTTCCTCTTGTTGCCCTATAGTTTTTTATTGTGGTTATTTTTTACTATGAGTCTTCTTTGCAAAAGAGAGATATCTTGGAAGCCAAGGTACCTTTCTTCCTGCAAATGTATTTCCAACCTTTGCACAGTACCTAGGTTCTTAAAGAGTATTTGTCAAATTCATTGATTTTTCCAAGGTCACAAAACCAGTAGATCTGGGATGAGAACCCAAAGTTCTTTGTTGCTAGTTCAGTGATCTTTCTATAATATGTGGTAGGTCTTAATGACTACGCACCATATCATCATAGTGTCCCTAGTATCTGGATTAGAAGAAGAAGAGTGGCCTTCATTCTCCCTTCTTAGGAAAGGAGAACAAATTCGATCCTGAAGGATTACATAGGAAAGAGTGTATAAATATATGCAAATTTTCCTATCTCAATTTCTTCCCCAAAGGACTAAGTTATGGTTCTCCGAAGCATAAAAAAGTATGATTCTGTTCACTTTGGTAAGTATCTTAACTTTGAAAATCTAACATTGTTTTTAAAGATTGCCTTTGGAAGATTCATATCTATGTTATCATTCATCTTGTTTGTATTTGTTATAACTTCATTTACCTTCATTTGCCTTCCACTGATTTAATAAAAACCCAGGCAGACTGTGAGGAATCTACACAAAACTCCTCACGGTTCATAATGCGTGTTTGGGAGGCGTGCTTTAGTGATCCCCCTGTGGAGCAGGATGTAAATGGAATTGCTGTTGTCGTTGTGTTGTGGTTTTCACTTCTCTGGCTTGAGAATTCTTTCCTAGTGCTTTCTCAGACTTCTCAGCTCTCTTATGATTTAGTGTTTTCATATTTCTGAATTTCTGCTCTTTGTAGAAAAGCCATGTTGTGTGGAACTTCAAAGAAATATATGTATATATAAAGATGTATCTGGAAAACCAATTAAGGTGATAGTTGGTTAAATGAGGTTAGTTCCACACTGAAATAAGCCCAGATATTTCCCTTTAGTGACAGACCATATTTTACTAATATAAATTTTTGCCCTGACAGTGAGCCACAGCAGACAATTTGAGACAAGAATTGTTCATTAAAAGACACATTTCATGAAGCAGACGACAATGACAGAGTAAAAAATAAGCAAAGCAGAAAAGCAATGCACAACTCACGATCTAAAGATGAAGCTCTAAAAAAAATTCAGCCCTTTCAAGTGACATAGGCATTTTTTTCTGGTGCACAGAAATGCAGGAGGCAATTCAACCCTTTAGAGGTCTGTTTCTCATCAGCTTTGATCTGAAAATTGAGACAAGTGTTTGGAGTACTGTCGCTGATAAGGAGGAAAGTGAAGGCTGGGAGCACACTTGTACAGAATGTGGTTACTCACATCTTGAGTGATTAAACACTCACTGCATTTTTTTAAGGCAAATTCCGCAAGGCACACGGTTGCAGAAATCATTACACCGAGAAAGAACAGCACATACAGTGCTTTCATGAGAGCAGGGGCTGTCGTGGCCACCGAATCCCGAAGCATACGCTGTGCACACATTCTCCAGTTTCATCTTTAGTTTCTCATTTGTTTTGCGACACTGTTTTCTCTGCCAGCGACAGTGTTTACAGTCTCTGGCTGTCACATAATGAAACAGAAGCAGAAACTGTTTCTTATGAAGGTAGTACTTTAGAAAGATACCGACATAGCTGGGGATCGGACTTCATTTTGTTTTATTTTTATTGTTATCCTCTCCTGGGGAGCGCTATTTCTTTGATGTCAGGATCCTAAGGAATCCTAGGTCAGCAGGTTGTCGGTAACTGAAAGGTCAAACTCACAGACCAGTTGCACAGCTGGACGCAACCCAATGAGACCCAAATTACTATTGACATTCGCCTGCTAGAAGACAGACATCCCATAAGCCAAGCCTTTATTGCAATTCTCACACCGTAGGGTCCAGGTAAGAGATAAACTGATAAAGAGTAAAACTTCTCTAATTGCCCCAGGCTCAGCTTGTGGAAAATCTGACCATTTTATTCGGTGCCTCTCAGTTTTAGAGGGGCAAGACTTCACCCTCCACAGCTGAAAATCAGAAACTTCTCACTTAACCACTGGGCTTTAGTTCCTCCGTTTGCATTAGCAGAATGTGTGAAATCTCTAGAGTTGTACCGTTTCAGTATCTGTGCTACAAGTGCATTTGAGACAAAGAATTATAGTTAATGAAATCATTTAAACACTACTCAGCACCCACTATGTGGCAGACATTGCCAAGCACTGGAGAGACACACAGAGGAATAAAACATAATTACGCCAGGCCTCAAGCAGTCGAGCTCCAGTAGGAGAGACAGATCTGAAAACACCTAATACAATATGCGACATAATATGGCAAATACTCTAATTGGGCCTATTCAGGGAATTGCAGGAGCGGAAAGGAGGATGGACTTATTCTGCTGGGTTTCCAGGGTAAAAAGGAACCTGGGAACATGTGACAGAGAAAGTGATATATTTATCAGGTAAGCTGAAGTTCTCCAGGTAGAGAAGGGTTAGAAAGCCATTCCAGAAAGAGGAACTGACAAAAGCCAAAGCTGGCTGAGTGTCTGAAAAGGTGTATGTGAAACAACTACTTTGGAAAGTTTATGAAGTGACCTCAATCGATCCAGGGAAACCTAGGAGAAAAAAATAATCCCCACTTCTAACACTGGCACACGGGGGAAATGGATGAAACTGACATTAGACTTGTTTTGAAAAAAAAACGAGGTGGAGATATCTTAGAGAGGCAACGGAGGGTGGGGGTGGGGGGGACGACGAGTGTATGAGAAGGCCAGTGCCCTAATTTGCCCTGCTCTTTCCATGTCCTTACTTCTATCTGGTGGATTCTCTTTCATTTCTCACACACTGCCCTGGTCATCAATCTGGTCTCTTAAGCAGCAATGAACCCCTGAGTGACTGAGTTAAAAGATGTTTCTGGGGCCCTGGCTGGTGTGGCTCAGTGGACTGGGTGCTGGACTGCAAACTGAGGGGTCGCTGGTTCCATTTTTGGTCAGGGTACATGCCTGGGTTGTGGGCTGGGTCCCCAGCGGGTGGCACTCAAGAGGCAACCACACACTGATGTTTCTCTCCCTCTCTTTCTCCATCCCTTCCCCTCTCTAAAAATAAAAATAAATAAAATCTTTAACAAAAGAGGAAAAAAATATGTTTCCGGGCCTTGTCATGCTCTAGGGACAGTATTATCTAAATCCCAGCAGAGAGATATGGGCTAGAGGTCTCCTCAGAAAAACAAATATAGACGAGAGACAGACACTGCCTCCGTAGACTTTGGTATCCTGAGGAGGCCAACTCTTTGGGACGACTGAGCCCCTGACAGCAGTGAAAATGGGGAGAAAAGCAAAGGCCTGTTACCTGAATGACTTAGGACACTTACCTGGAATTAGTACTGTTGATGGGAGCAGTGACTGAGGAGAGACGATTCCCAACCTAGGCAGGGGCTCTCCAAAGAGACTAGGGGCAGGTCGAAATTTGAATAGAAGAAAGGTTTCTCCGGGAAGCCTTCCCTCGTCTCATAATGGGTCATTTGTTATGTCTCTTCAAGAACCACTCTTCTGACACCACAGCACTTAGCTCAGTTTAGATCATTCAGTTTCATTTTTATGATTATTTCCTTAATGTCTTTCCTCTTACTATTAGATTATAAGCTCCAGGAGAAAAAATTATATGTTTTTGTTCATTAGCATGCCCCTGAGTGCCTAGCACAGAACCTGGCACATAGTAGGTGTTCAATAAATATGTGATAAATGAATGCAATATTGTCTCCTGCCTTTTGGGAGATTGATCCACAATTGTGCATGTGGTAGTGACTGTATAATGGCTGTTAGGTGTCGGAGCTATGAGGACGCTGGAGATGACTCACAGCTCAGAGATAAAGAGAATGGATTTGCTGAATAAAAGCCTAGAGGGGGAGATGGAGTTCCGTGGTGATGTTACTGAAGGCCTGTGGCCTTCACTCAACCTTTTCTTCACTCCACCCTCCACCACATTGGATTTCCTTCTGTCCCTTGAGATGACACGTTCTCACATGTTCCCAGGTCTTCACCATTCCTTCCGCCCCAACTGACACTGTCACCAGATTTGGTGAGGCTTTTCATGAAACACAGCTCTGCCCATTTATTTACATATTGTCTATGGCTGTGTTTGTGCTACAGTGGCAGAAAGCTTATAGCCCATAAAGCCTAAAATATTTCCTACCTGGCCCTTTCCAGAAAAAGTTTGCCAACCCCTGCTCCAGATCTATCCTATAATTTTCACAAAATATAGTGGATATAAAAGATTAAGTTAAATGGTCCAAGAATAAGGCCGTCAAATCCAGAATGTGGCACATTCTACACCAGTTTCTTCAACAAATCAATGGCATTAAAAAGAGGGGAGGGTTATTATAATACACAGGAGACTTAAATTTGGGTAAAATTTGCCAAATACTAAGCAATTGGGAATGAGTGGCAGGACCTAAATAAATTCCAATGCAGATTTTTAAAAAATGTCATGGACCCCCAAAACACAAGTTGACTGACTGATACACAAGCAACTGATGAACTCTTGCGTGGGTAATGCCTGCTCTCGAAGCAGTGGGTTATTATTACTTATTTATTTATTCTCTCAGGCTTCTTCAGATTAATGATCTCAGGTTTTATTGTATTAGTTACTCAAAGGTCTATTTTTTTACTTTCAAGCCATGTGGAATTTTCTCCCCTTGGATTTCTTTTGAATTGCAATATCTGTGTTCCCCCCACCAAAGGAACGTTAGTAGCTTTTTCCCCCTAAGATTAATCAAGTCATGATTGCTTACCGCCACATTCCTAACTTTGTTCATTCCAAACGTACTATTCTTTTGTTGAAAACAGCTTGTTTAGTAGTACCATCTGCAAAGCTTAATAAATTCTTTATTTGTTCTTCCCCAGAACTAAGAAGAATATTAAGTGAAGTCTTTTAAATAGTAACCAGAAGCTTTCCTGGCTGAGTGGCTCAGTTGGAGCATCATCCTGTATACCAAAATGTTGCAGGTTCGATTCTTGGTCCAGGCACATGCCTAGGTTGCAGGTTTGATCCCTGGTCAGGGCGTGTATGGAAGGCAACTGATCAATGTTTCCCTCTCACATTGCTGTCTCTCTCTCTCTTTCTCTCTCTCTCTCCATCCCTCCCCCTTCCTCTCTCTCTAAAATCAATGCTAAAAATATCCTTGGGCAAGGATGAAAAAATGAAAATAAATAGTAACCGGAGGCTGCACAGCTCAGTATTTGACTAGATATATGATCTTTGTAAAGCTTTTTAATGTCTAGGTACTTCTCCATTTTGGTAGTTTTTTCCATTGCTGCACTCTTTCCACTTATTTATTACCTATAGTTCAATTACTAATGAGGCTAGAGTGTCAGTTACAGAATGGCCAAATTTATATACCTTCTTTCTTAAAAACATTTTTCTGTCTGTTCTCACTAAGTAAATATTATGCGAGGAAGTCACATAAAAGAGTTCTTTGAATCTGCTGTTCTCATTTAGCCACATTGTGATTAAAATGTGTTTGTGAAATGCAAACAGTATAATTACAAATAAAATATGTGAAATATTCTAAATTCTTTCATTTAAAGAAACATTTAATATGTAAGTTAAATAAAATTATATAAGATAAATGAAAATTTATCACATAAACAATAGAATATGTATAGAATTACAAATGACACACCCATAAAAAGATGTCTAAACAACCCCTTTGAAAATTGAGAGAGAAAAAATAAGAATTTAGTAGAAGATGGGGTAAGACAAAAATGACAACTCACCAAAAATATGTAAAAATGGTCCCGAGCATATGAAAATATGTTCAATAATGTTCCTCACTCAAAATTAGAGAAATTCAAATTAAAACAATACTGAGATGCAAGTACCCATTTATGTGATTGGTGATATTAAAGATTATGAGAACAAGGTGCCTCATTAGCACAGTAGGTAGTGCATCAGTCTCATAGAAATTACAAGGATGTGTTCTGTTGGCCAGGCTATGGGGAAACAGTCATTCTTTAGGTTGCTAGGGTGAATGTAAAGTAGTACAACTATTTTGAGAAAAACTTGGTACTGTATAACAATATTATGTAGTCAGTTACCTTTCGACCTGATAATCCCACTTCTAGAGAACCTAAGTTGACAATATATCTCCAACAATATGAAAATATACATGCACACAGTTATTCATTTCAACATTATTTACAACTGTAAAATATTTGAAACAACCGACCTGTCCATGTACACAAGAGTGGTTGAATAACTATGGCATGTCCACCCACTGAAGTAACAAAGAAACAATGAGGAGAGTAAAAGGGAAAAGTAGGGAATGGGCAAGTCAAGGAACATGGACCCATGGGCATGGATAACAGGGTGGGGATTGACTGTGGGGGAGTGGAACAGGGGAGAGCAATGTGGTAAAATGTAGGACAACTGTAACTGAACAATAAAAAATAAAAATAAAAATGAAAAAAGAAAAGGAACAATGAGGGAGATCTGTATTAACTGATATGGATTAATTTCCAGGATATACTTTTAAGTAAAAAAAGCCAAGCACAAAAATAGTGTCATATAATGTATACTATAGTATAAAAAAATATACATATATCTCCTCATTTTAAAAAACATTTTTTAATTTATTTTTAGAGAAAGAGGAAGGAAGATAGAAAGAGGGAGAGAAACATCAATGTG
Organism: Macrotus californicus; assembly: GCA_007922815.1. Lineage (NCBI taxonomy): Eukaryota > Metazoa > Chordata > Mammalia > Chiroptera > Phyllostomidae > Macrotus > Macrotus californicus. The sequence goes on from VMDR010025790.1 coordinate 11,666, forward strand.
AGAGAAACATCAGTCGGTTGCCTCTTGCACACCTCTGACCTGGGGACAAAACCTATGACCCAGACATGTGTCCTGAGGGGGAATTGAACCTGGGACCTTTCACTTGCTGGGGAATGCCCAACCAATGGAGTCACACTGGGTTAGGGTTGTACATCTTCTCATTTTTACAAACAAAAAGACAGGAAAGATAGACTAGAGCTAAGGAGATTGGTTGCCTAAAGGAAATGGACAGGGACCAAATGGAAAGAATGAGAGAATGGGAACAGGGTGGGAGGGCTGAGGGAAGACTGACACTTCTCCAAGTTCTGACGTTTGGAACCCTAATTCCATTAACAATATTATTCACACTCAATAAATCGCTAAAATGAATCTGAAAGTAGACGAAAACCCAAGTGGAATATACAGAACAACAAATTTGGGAAACTATTGTAAGACTAAAGACAAAAAAACTACAGAAAGATTGTTACTAAATTGGTTTTTCACTGGGGTATTGCTTCACAATTCAATAATTTCTTTATGTGTATTCTAGAATTGAGCAAATAAGTAAATATATTGTGCAAAATGAGAGTCGGTTTCTCAGTGTTGGAGATAGCAGTGAGGCAGGCCAGAAAGGACCATGAGGTGGTGGTTTGGAATCAGGGGTATCAGTCTGAATGCATGGTCTTTAATATAACTTAAAGATGGAGAAAAATGTGTAGATGAGGGTGTGTAGAATGTATGTATGTGTGTGTGTGCATATAGTTCTCATTTCTTTTCTCTGCAAGAGACTTGAAATTGGGATACCTCAGCATTGAGCCCACGTGGCACTCAGATCTTGGTTTTCTTTTCAAATCATTCTCTCATAAAAGGAACCACATTTCCTTGACTGATTCCACTGCTGAAGCAAGAAAACTACAAGAGGAGCCTGAAATAAATTGTGGTGCCAGAAAGTAAGGAAATGCTCAAGAACTGATAGCGGCATGTGAGAAGGACACAAGTGTTTATGAGAGAGACTGATAATTCACCGAATACACCCACTGTTACTTCACTTTTCAACAAATACTTTGTACTTATCAAGCATTTGCAATAGCCTGGGCACTGTGTTAAACAGTGAGGATGAATAAGACTTAGGGACAAAATATGTGACAGCATCTTCCCTCACTGGGTTTGTAGTCAAGTAGAACGTGACAAATATGTAAATATGTGCAGCAAAGTGTCACAGTGTATGTACCATGATAAGCGTCTGTACAAGGCACATTGAGGCAAAAGGTCAAGTAATTTTACTGAAATGATTGATAAAGGCTTTACAGAAAAACTATCAATTTTAGCTAAAGTGAAAAGATAACCTAGCAATGGCATGAAGAACTGGAGAAAAGGAGACTTGAGTGCCAGCAGAATCAGTTAGGGGACAATTGCAAGAGTCCAGGCTGGAGACCATAAGATCTGGAGCAGCGGAATAGAGAGCACCAAGCGCTGGGCTGGGCTCGGAAGAAGGGCTGAGTTGATATTTATTCAACGTGCAAAAGAGAGGACTAATAGCGATAAGTGTTACAGTGGATATGACAGGAATTAATCATCCCTTCATTTAACAAATATTTATTGCGCATCTACCAAATGTCAAACACTGTTCTAAGTGACAAGGATATAGAGTTAATGAAACAGATTTTGCCTTCACAAAATTGAAATTCTAATGGGGAAGAGAAAATAAACAGACAAATAACTATGTCAGGTGTGTATACCTATTCTAAAAAAAAATGAAGCAGGATAGGCGAACTAGGGAATAGCAGGGACTGGGCTTCTGTTTTACATCAGGTGGTCAGGGAGGCACCTCTGATAGAGTTTTATGTCTGCAGAGAGCTGAAGGAAAGAAGGTGGGGGCCATGTGAATATCTGGGGAAGAAAGGTCTGGGTGGAAATAAGAAAACTAGAGTTTGTAGCACAGAAGTAGTGATGGTAGAGAGGCAGCAGATGAAGGCAGAAAGGGAGAACGTGATGGGTAGACCATGGTGAGTGGAATGACTTTCCAGGGGTACAGCTGCCCTATAGTTTCTGTGTGCAGATATTGAAGAGGAGTCCTAGGGCCCCTCTCTGCTGGCAGCTCCACTGATGGTGGAGGCAGTATCTACAGGAGCACACTGGGCTCCGTAGCCCTAGACCATTGACAAAAGAAAAGACTCAAGAGTGACTCCAATAAGTGTCCATTGATGGATGAATGAATAAAATTAAAGTGATAGATATGTAATATATCTGTGATGTATGATGTATAAAATGCAGCCATAAGAAAGGAAATCTTGCTATCTGTGACAACGTGGATGGACCTTGAGAGCATTATGCTAAGTGAAATAAGTCAGAGAAACACAAATATTATATGATCTCATTTACACGTGGAATCTACCAAAAAAAAAACAAAAAATCAAACTGGTAGTTGCCAGAGACACTGGGTGGAGGGTGGGTAAAACAGGTGAAGGTGTTCAGAGAAACCTACAGCCAACATCATACTCAATGGACAAAAACTTAGAGCTTTCCCACTCAAATCAGGAACAAGACAAGGATGCCCACTTTCACCACTCCTATTCAACATAGTACTGGAAGTCCTAGCCACAGCAATCAGACAACAAAAAGAAATAAAAGGCATCCAAATTGGAAAAGAGGAAGTAAAACTGTCACTGTTTG
>VMDR010025791.1:0-14323 GCA_007922815.1 Macrotus californicus
GCGTAGAGGACCCAGGGCAGGTGGGGAGAATAGACGATTAGGATCATCAAGAGGGGAGCCAAGGATGCCCCAATACTACCAACAATCCCAATGATTCCTGAAGCCGTTGCCCTGGAGAGCAAATGACAATACAAAAGTAATCTGGTTAAAATCCACACGTGTAACTTGTGATTCATTATCTTGCTTTGATTATGGGAGACAGCACAGCAGTGTTGAGGTACATAAAGGTTGACAATATACTACCACATTTCAAATGTACTATCTTATGTGCTTGCAATTTTTTTTTCCAGTACACAAGGGCATTAAGACATTCTCATTATGTAAAAAATACTCTTACCCACAGCATCTACCCTTCAGTAGTTCAGTAGAATATGTGAGATGAAACATCCAAGGACTTAACCCAGGACCTGGCAAAAGTCAGCTGTGAATGAAGTTTGCCTACAAATCGTTCTTGTTATAATTGTTCTGATAACTAATCAGTCTTGGTTTACTTCCAGCATAAATGTTCATTAGCTGGGAAAGGTCTCTTCGCGCTAGTAGAGCTTCCTACCTGATTATGGTGGGGGTCAGTTCACTTCCGTGGACAAAAGAACCCATGAGAGATGCAGACGAAAATCCCACTCCCAAAGCGGACAAAGCCATGCGCAGGGTCTGCATTTCTGGAGAGGAAGACCAGTGAGACTCAGGAAATCTGAGCTGTTGGAATCGCTACCCTCCAAATCAGTAGTGAAAAAGATACTTTTGAAGATGTTTGCATGGGTTAAATACTTCCTAGAGGAACTGCACAGAGGCAGAGAATGTGCAGTGACTAACAGCTGAGAGATACGACTTATCTATAGCTAAGAGCTTAAACAGAGAATTTATAAAATCTAAGTTATTACATTATCTCTCCCTACATAACAAAAATTTGCCAAAGACAAAGAGGGGAACGTGAGACCAGCAAGAGTTTGCTTTCATTTATTCTGTCCAGAGTCTCCTCTGCCTCTCATGTGGAACATAGGCCTGTCATATGAGCAATTGCTGAGGGATGTAAGGCTCATTGACGTCCTCGAAGAGTTTCACACCTGGGTGCATACACAATGTCAGTAGGGGACACGGAACGTCAGTAGCCCTGGAATAGAGAGTAAGAAGAGAATGGGACTCATGCCGATGGATAAGCTGGAGAGTAGCTTGATCGAGAACATTTGAAGATGCAAGAATAAGGACCTGTATTAGGGAATAGAATTAGTTAGACTTTGGAAACCTCTGAAAGGAAATTTTAGAGTCTGTTTTCTACCCCATTAAAAAGACATCTTGTGAGAGCATTATGACGCTGGGGAGGGGGGTGGGCTCTGCTGTAAGGCAGCAAACTTGCCTCATTGTTGAAGTTCAAGATGAGCAAAGCCCACCCACCTGGGAGTTAGTGAAGCATGATGAGCACCTGGGTCCCCTATTCGTGACAGGCAGTTACTCAATTTAGTAACTGCAGTTTAAAGTCAATTTAGTAAAACTGACTCTCATGAGGCTTTAATTGCTTCACTCCCTGTTCCTGTCGGACCTTCTCTGCTTGAAGACAAGAGATTTTTATTCCCTTGCAGTCAAGAGCACTTTCGGGACAGCAGTTATGGTGACCCTAATGCAAGACACACATGTGGATATATAGCAATCAGGGAGTGAATTGGACCTGATAAAAAAGAGCCCAGACAGAGGAAGTCAGAGTATTGTGGCGTCCCATGAGACACAGTTATAGAATGGACACAACACTGCTTACAACTACAAGTGTGATTGGCCAAAGAGCAAGTGATCATTTGCTCACTTAGAGAAATAGTCAGGAATTAATGACACCGATTACCAGGGCCTTCTCAGATACGATGAAGACAGCTTTACACCTGAACTAACTTTTACTGGCCGTGGACTCTTCCCCAGCCACTTAATGGCAGAATCTGTCCTAAACCGCCAGGTTGGTTTGGGGAAATCATTAGAACCACATTCTCCCTTTCCCTCTGACCTCAGAGAGGTATGAGTACATTCCCTGAGGAAACAGGCTAAGACATTTCCTTCACCCTGTGCTCCTCTCTCACCTTGAGGCACAAATGTGATGGCCAAAATGGAGCTCCCCAGCAGCAACAGGAAAAGCATCTGGCTGACTCGCCGGCCCAGGTGATTCAATGACAGAAGAGCAATGTAATTGGCTGGGAGGGAGACTGCGCCGGCGAGAACCTGGACCAGGAAGACATGGCTCCCCAGGTGCTGGAGGTGGAGAGCCAGGCCATAGAAGGGGATGCAGACTGCAAACCTGCGGTGAACGAAAGAGACAGATGTCATAAGGTTTGGAGCTGATGTCATGTGAATGATGCTAATAAATATTGTCAGCCAGGCAGCCAGTGCTAGGTGACAAAGAATAAAGGCCTTGTCAGTTTTGTAGGATATGTCTTTGCATGGTGACGATTTTAAAACTGTCATAAAATACTGTGGGATGATGGAGGTCGTAATCATTATTCAGGTTTTCTGGAGGCAGCCAGCGCTGTTCTTGAGGGTACATAATGGGGCACTCTAGGGTTTTAGAGTTTTTCCTATATCCTCATCTGGGGGATGGCTGCATATTTACATGTGTGAATACTTATAGAGCTGTGTTATCTGTACACTTTACTCTTTGTAGTTTTACCTCAGTTAAAAGAGAACAACTGAAGAAGCTTAACATCAAAATCTGTACCATGACTGAGGTCCTCAGCCTGAGCGTCCGGTGACGAGCCTGATGGGGCGGTGTGATCGACAACACTCATTACTGAACAATGAGTTCCGTCGGTCTTTTTATAGCCCTTTGACTATCTCTAAACATAGCAATTATCTTTATGGCTTCTTCATGTTTTATCTCAAATCTGTTTCAATAGCACATTATATCCTTCGAGATAAACAGCCCCACATCTCCACTGTTTTGGCATTCCTCACGCGCGCCGTGAAGCCTACCTCACAAAGCACAGGAGACACATCCTTTTACGCAGGTTGGGCGTTCGGAACAAGTCCGACACGAGCGGTTTGGTCTGGGCTGCCTCCAGCTCGTCCTGCATGGTGGATCTCAAGACCTTCAACAACAACGACAACAACAAACTGTTCAGTTGTCACAATGTGGTAGGCATTGCGAGGCCCCCAACAGAGGACAAGATGGACCACTTCCCTTTCTGCATCCTGGATGTTAAAGCCAAGGAAGATGCATTGACAGATACGAAAGGGGCATGAAAGGTGAATTGGAGAGTTAAAGAAGCCTCAAGAAGATTACGTAGCAACAAACACGTATTAAACATGAGATTCAAGAGGACTGCCAGACGTCAGAAAGGGTGAGTGTGACAGTTCTTCCCATCAGGGAGGAAAGCAGATGCAGAGCTTGGGTTATGGTCCAAAGCTCCATTTATGCCAGATGGAGATGAGAGCCCTGGGAACTGAGCTTGGGTCTCAGCTGGCTGTCCTTTGCAGAAAAACTCTTTATCTCAGAAAAAAAAAAAAAAAAGAGCATTTCCTAAGAGTCTTTATTTTTGTTTTTCACCCAGTCACTTTGAGGGAAAGCCTGGAGTATTGTGCCCTCATGAATGACATGCCCAGAAGCAGATCTGAGGATGAAATCTGGGGAGACCTTCGTGCAGAATGATTTGTCCCCAGAGCTGGTTATGATCTGAGTGAGTCGATGACACTACAACATGCTAGATATGTACATTGAGGAAGGTAATTAAATATTTCTCAACCTCAATTTCCTTGTCATTAAAAAGACTGAGTAGAAGAACCAGGAGTAAGAGAAGAAGGTGGAGAAAAATAATAGCACCTCTCTCACAAGGATTTCAGAGGCCACGCGTGAGGTTGCAAATGTGAATATGGAATGAGATCCAGCATGCCTGAGAGGCAGATTTCCTTATTTATTATTCAAATAATATTGACTTAATTCTCATCTACCAATGAAACAATACCAGGAAGTCCACTGGAAAATCCATGAGGAAGGGAATTTAGAGACGTGAAAGGCCACCCTAACAGAGGACCTGCACAATCAAGAATGTCCTTTCATACCACATGATCTCACCTTTAATGGGAACATAATCAACAAAAGAAAACAGCAAACAAAATACAACCAGAGACATTGAAATTAAAAACAATCTAACAATGGCCAGAGGGGAAGGGGGAGGGAACAGTGCGGGGAAGGGTTTTCAGGAACCACTATAAAGGACACATGGACATAACCAAGGGGGAGGGTGGGAGCAAGGGAGGGAGGTGGGATTGGCTGGGGTGGTGGGGAGTGGTGGGGGGAAAATGCAGACAACTGTAATTGAACAACAATAAAGTAATAAAAAAAAAAAAAGAATGCCCTTTCAGTCGGTCAACCAGCCTAAGTAGCAAAACATTGGGTCCATGCTTTTGGAAGAGCGGAGTCATGAAGGCTTTTCCTTCCGGCATCTAACACCAGAAACCCGTAACCAGGGGCTCTTGTCGCGGGTGGGGTTGGAAAACTGGGTTCCAAGAATATCTTTTTTTGGTTTTGGTCCACACTGTTCACACATACATTTCAAGTTTGGAAATGCATATTTGCAACCAGCACCACAAAATATTCATGAAGAATGCCCAATCTGAAAATTATGAAAACATCCCTCCTCCCGATACATTTCTAAATTTAAAAAACTGACTGCCATGTCATTGCTTCTGTTGTACTGAGAGGTTATTTTTAAAACAGAGAAAATGCAGTCTATAGGTGTGAATGGTTTGAATGGCAGTCTTTTAAAAAAAAAAATTCTTAGTCTGTTGGGATCTTTAAGCATGCAAAACCTCAGGGGGCAGGGTCTGCACAGGAACCGGGGTTGTCTAATGGCACTCAGTTAAGCAGAGCTGGAGGTGCCCCTGGGTCAGCTGCAGCAGGAGCAGAAGCGCTTGACTCGTCACGCCCACCACGCCCACGGCCACCTTGGCCTCCCCTGCCACCATATCCAGTCTCACACAACCTACCAAGACTGAATCGGGAAGAAGTAGAAATCCTAAGCAACCAATAACTAATATGGATATTGAAACAGTAATTTTGAAAATCCCAGAAATAAAAGCCTAACAGCAGACGGCTTCACAGGTGAATCCCACCAAACATTGAAAGAAAAGTTAACGCTAATCCTCCTCAAACTCTTCTGAACAAGAGAAGAGAGAACACTTCCAAATTCATTTTATGAGGACAGCACCAAAGTCAGACAAAGGCTATAGGAAAAGAACACAGGTGAAAAGATCATTAATAAGATGTAGCAGACCAAGTTCAATAGCATTAAAAGGAACGTACACCAGTGGGATTTATTCCTGGGATGCAAGGATGGTTCAACGTAAACAAATCAATAGATATGATATATGACATGAACAGAATGAAGGCTAAAAATCACATGGTCATCTCAATAGACGCAGAAAAAATCATTTGATAAAATTCAACACACCTCCCCGACAAAAACTCTCAACCAATCAGGTACTGAAGAGACTTACCTTAAATGTCATGTATGAAAAGCCCACAGCCAACATTATACTCAATGGCCAAAACCTGAAAGCTTTGCCTCTACCGCCTGGAGCTACACGAGGAACCACTTCAACTCAGCGTAAGACTGGAAGTCCTCGCCAGAGCAAGTAGGTAAGAAAAAGAAAGGAAAGGCATCCAAATCAGGAAGAAAGAAGTAAAATTATCACTGTTTGCAGACAACACGGTCTTGTATATGGAAAACCCTAAAGATACTTCCAAAAGTTGTTATAATTAACAAATAAACTTAATCAAGTTGCAGGATACACAATCAACATCTAAAAATCTGTTGCATTTTTATGCACCAGCAACAAACTCTCTGAAAAATGAAATTAAAATAATTTCATTTATAATAACATCAAAAATAATAATCTATTTAGGAGTAAATTTAACTAAAGAGGTGAAAAACTTGTATACTGAAACTATAAACACTGAAGAAAGAAATTAAAGTGGACACACACAAAAATAGAAAGACGTCCCGCGTTCACGAATTGAAAGACTTAATATTGTGAAAATGTTCATATTATCCAAAGTGACCTACCAATTCAATACAATACTCATCAAAATCCTAATGGCATTCTATACAGATATAGAAAAAACAATCCTAAAATTCTTATGGAAACACAGAACACCCCTAACAGTCAGAGCATTTTTTCAGCATAAAAATGCTGGAGGCATCATATGTTCTGATTTCAAAATATATTACCAAGGTACAGTAACCAAGAACACGGTTCTGGCATAAAAACAAACATAGAGACCAATGGAACAGAATAGAGAGCCTAGCAATAAACCCATGCAAATACAGTCAATTTATCCCTGATGATGGTGCCAAGAATTTACCATGGAGACAGAGTAGTGTCATCAATCAATGGTGTTGGGAAAACTGGACATGCACAGGCAAAAGAATGAAGTTGGAAACTTATCTTACGCTGTCCACAAAAGTCAACTCAAAATGAGTTCAAGACTAAAATGTAAGACCTGAGACTATAAAATTCCCAAATAAAACAGAGGAGGAAATTTCCTGACATTGGTCTTGGCAGTGGTTTCTTGGACATGACACCAAAAGCGAACGCAACAAGCAAAGACAGGCAAGTGGGACGACATCAAACTAAAAAGTTTCTGCACAGCTGGGAAACAGGTAGCAAAATGAGAGAGCTCCTAGAGAATGGGAGAGAATATTCACAAGCCATACATATGACAAAGGGTTAATACCAAAATATATAGGGAACTCCTATAACTCAAGAGCAAAAAGCCAAATAACTCAGTTAAAAAACGGGCATACGAACAGAACAGACATTTCTCCAAAACCGCTGTGCAAACAGCCAACAGGTACACAATAAAGTGTTCATTGTCAGTAATTGTTAGGCAAACACAAATAAAACCACAATGAGTTAACACTTCACACCCTTAGGATGGCTGTTATTGAAAAAAGAAAAAGATCAGTGTTGCTGAGGATGTGGAGAACGGGATACCCCGTGCACTGTTGGTGGGAATGTGAAAGGGTGTAGCCACTGTGGAGACAGGACAGAGGTTCCTCAAAAAATTAAAATTAGAGATATCATATGGTCCCCTAATCTCTCATCTGGGTGTATATCCAGAAGAATTGTAAACAAGACCTTGAACAGATATTTACACACACATGTTCATTGTAGAACTATTCACAGAAGCCAAACCATGGAAACAACTTAAATTCCCATCAATGGGGTTTTTTTTTAATGCAGTATATACATACAATAGGATATTATTTGTTAATAATAAAGGAAATCCTGCCATTTGCTGCAACATAGATAAATCTTGAGGACGTTTTGCTAAGTGAAATCTACACAGTGTACAATGATAAATAGTGGGTGATGTCTGCCTCTGTTGAGTAAAATATCTGCGCCCAGTTCTTTCAGCAACAGCGTGGTCTCCCTCAATGTTGACTCGAACAATGTGGACAGCCATTGGGAACCAGGGAAGTTAGGTGGAATGACCAGCACTCCACCCTTCATTCATCTTTCCAACACCATCTAGTGTAGAAATCAGGTCATGTCTTCCCTGCATCCCAGGCACAGCTCCATCCTCCTCACCTCCATGGTGAGGGCGTCTCCAACATCCTTTCTTCCGTTCACATATGCGACTTTCCTAAGCTCCTTTAAACCCTCCTCGGGTTTGTTGGTGATAATCAGCCACCGAGCAGATTCTACTATCCACCTGATCAAAGAAGAAGACAGAGGTGCTACGAAGTCTCATTTGCCCATTTTCACATACCCTTCGTCCTGAAATGCCTCTCCCCACCCCTCTCATACCTACCTCCTGTTTTGTTATCCCAGGAAATATGAACTTAAGTTCTCCTGTGCCATAACTTGAAAACTGTGAGGATAACCCCTCCACATAATACACCTTCACAGCCGGGAATGTACAGTAGGAGTCCAATTGGCCACCCTCACATTCAAGGGAATATTGCCAGTTTTAGCAAATAAAAACAGTGTGCCTAGGTAAATTTGAATTCAGTTAAACTGTGAATATGAGTCATCTTTGAATGTAACTACATCCCATGCAATATTTTGGACGGACACTAACAAGCATGTGTTATCTCCTTGAGATTTTACTTTAATTAAACACCCTTTATTTTACCAGGTTAGCAAATAAAAATACAGACCTCTCAGATAAGTAGAAATTTTATATAAACAATAAATAATTTTTAGAGTAACTGTGTGCCATACAATATTTGAAATGTTATACCAAAAAAAATATTGTTTTTCTGAAATTCAAATTTAACTGAGTGTCCTTGATATTATCTGGCAGCCCTACCTGTTCGCTTCTTGAATCGTACCTAAGGCATATGTTAGTAGAGCATGTGCTCAGGTGTTGACTAAGCATCTAACAGAATTGTGTCCTTGTTCCATGTACATGCATCCCAGGATCCTTAAGACAAAGAAAGAAAGACAGCTGATACCTTGAGAGAAAAAACAAGATCAGTAATGGTATAGAATACACCAGCTGAAGGATGTGCCAGTCTCGAATGACAAAAGCCAGTCCTCCCAGAATCATCTGTCCCACACAAGCAGTGCAGATGGCCATGGTCATTCCCATGGCTTGGAATCGGGGCACTATCCATTCTATAACTGAAAGAAAACACAAACAGGGTGGTGACTTCAAACAAAGTTGGAATTTCAAAGTCAAAATTAGGACTCAGGAAATGTCAAAGATCCAAAGTTTTTACTTACTAAGCACCGAACTGTTTGTCATGATGCTTAAGGCGGAAAAGCCCGCGGAGAAGCGCAGAGAGCAGTAAAGGAAGAAAGTGGGAGCAAAGGTCGCACAGTTCCCGGCGATGGCGAGCATGAGTAAGCACCACCTAAAAATTAACCTCCTCCCAAACCTGAGAAACAGGAACAGGTTAGACATGGGAATAATAACAAGCTGTTGTAGAAAGTATCCAAAAGAAGTCATACTTTAAAATTTTGGCAGTGTGTGAATCAGCGCAGCTTGGTACTTGAAACCATAAAGAATCAACATCAGACTTCAGAAGCAGCCCTCCTGTTTGTAAATAGATATTGAGTATAACGAAGCTTCTTCTCCAATGTGTTACCAGTAGAACTTTGAGATCAACTGAAACCATATAAGACAGCCTGCAATATAGTAGTCCGTTTTACCCATGGTTTTGTTTTCCATGGTTCCAGTTATCCACAATCAACCACAATTCAAAAATATTTCATGGTTACATAGCAATCTTGAGAAAGAAGAACGAAGCTGGAGGAATCACACTATCTGATATCAAACTATACTACAAGGTTATAGTAATCAAAACAGCATGGTACTGGCATAAAAACAGACATATAGGTCAATGGAACAGAATAGAGAGCACAGAAGTAAACCACACCTCTATGGTCAATTAATATTTGACCAAGGAGGCAAGAACTAACTATGGAATAATGACAGACTATTCAATAAACAATGTTTTGAAATATTGGACAGATATGTGCAAAAAAAAAAAAATTAAACCAGATCATCTTCTTACACAACACACAAGAATAAAGTCAAAATGGATTAAAGACAAATGTAAGACCATAGAACTTACAACTCCAAGAAAAAAAAAAAACGTACAACTCTGAGAAGAAATCATAGGCAGTAAAATCTTGGACGTCCCTTGTAGTAGTATTTTTTCTGACATATCTCCTCAAGCGAGGGAAACAAAGAAAAACAATAAAGGAAATGTGATACTACCAACTTTATTCTTCTTTCTGAAGATTTCTCAGGGTCTTTTGTAGTTTTATGTAAATTTTTGGAATATTTGTTCTAGTTCTCTGAAATATGCCATTGGTGTCTTGATAGGAATTGCATTGAATCTATAGATTGCTTTGGGTAGTATGGACATTTTAATGATATCAATTCTTCCTATCCATGAAACAGTATATGTTTCCACTTCCTTGTAACTTCTTTAATTTCTTTCTTCAGTTTCTAATAATTTTCTGAGTACAGGTCTTTTACTTCTTTGGTTAAATTTATTCCCAGGTGCCTTACTTTTTTGTTACAACTGTAAGTGAGATTGTTATCTTAGTCCCCCTTTCTGATAGTTCCTTATTGGTGTATAACAATGCCACTAATTTCTGAATATTAATTTTGTATCCTGCTACTTTGCTGAATTCTTTTGTCAGTTCTAGTAGATTTTTGGTGGAGTCTTTAGGGTTTTCTATATATACAGAATTGTGTCATCTGCCAATAATGAGTTCTACTTCTTCCTTTCCCATTTGGATTGCCGTGGCTAGGGCTCCCAGTACTATGCTGAATAAGAGTGGTGAAAGCAGGCATCTCTATTTTGTTCCTAATCTTAAGGAAAATCCTCCTAGTTTCTACCCATTGAGTATGATGTTGACGGTGGGTTTGTCATATATGGCCTTTAATATGTTGAGGTACATTCCCTCTATTCCCACTTTGTTGAGAGTTTTTATCATCAGTGGGTGCTGGATTTCATCAAACACTTTTTTGCATCTATTGATATGATCGTACTTTTTTATCCTTCAATTTGTTTATGTGGTGTATCACATTAATTGATTTGAGCATATTGTACCAACCTTGCATCCTCAGATTAAATCCCGCTTGATCATTCTGAATGATCTTTTTAATATTTTGATTTGCAAATATTCGGCATCTATGTTCATCAGGGATATTGGCCTATAATTTTCTTTCTTGGTAGTGTCTTTATCTGGTTTTGGAGTTAGGATAATGCTGGCCTCATAAAATGAGTTTGGGAGTCTTCCCTCCTCTTGAATTTTTTGGAATAGATTGAGAGAAATTAAGTGTTTGTTCTTTGAATGTTTGGTAAAACTCACTGTCAAGCTACCCAGGACTTTCATTTGCCAGGAGTTTTTTATTACTGCTTTGATTTCATTCATTGTAATCTATGTATTCAAATTTTCTGATTCTTCATATTCAGTTTTGGAAGATTTTATGTTTCTAGGAATTTATCCATTTTCTCCAGATTGTCCAATTTGTTAATGTATATAGTTGTTCATAATATTTTCTTACAATCCTTTGTATTTCTGTGATGTCAATTGTTACTCTTCCTCTTTCATTTCTGATTTTATTTTGGGGGGTCCTTTTTCTTTTTGTCTGGTTAAACTTTTGTCCATCTTGTTTATCTTTTTCAAGAACAAGCTCTTGGTTTCATTGATCTTTTATATTGTTTTTTAGTCTAAGTGTCATTTATTTTCTCTCTAATCTTTATTATTTCCTTCATTCTACTTACTTTGAGTTTTGTTTGTTCTTTTTCTAGTTCCTTTAGGTGTAAGGTTAGATTGTTTATTTGAGATTTTTCTTGCTTCTTTTTTAAATATTAAATTTATTAGGGTGACATTGGTTAAAATTTCCCTCTTAGGACTGCTTTTGCTGTGTCCCATAGATTTGGGGTTGTTGTGTGTTCATTTTCATTTGTCTCCAGGTAATTTGATTTCTTCCTTGATCACATTGTTGACCCATTCAGTGTTTAGTAACATTCTTTAGCCTTCAAGTGTTTGTGTGTTTTTCAGTTTTTCTTCTTGTAATTGATTTCTAATTTCATGCCATTGTGATTAGAGAAGATGCTTGATATGATTTCAATCTTGAATTTATTAAGACTTGTTTTGTGTCCTAACATGTGGTCTATCCTAGAGAACGTTCCATGTGACTTGAAAAGAATGTATATTCTGCTGCTTTGGGATGAGATGCTCTGAAAATATCAATTAAGTCCATCTAGTCTGGTGTGTCCTTTAAGGCCACTGTTTCCTTGTTGATTTTTGTCTGGACGATCTATCCATTGATGTGGGATGTTAAAATCCCCTCCCATGACTGTATTACTGTCAGTCTCTCCCTTTATGTCCATCAAGATTTGCTTTATATATTTAGGTGCTCCTATGTTGGGTGCATAGATGTTTACTAGGGTTATATCCTCTTGTTGGATTATTTCCTTTGTCATTATGTAGTGTCTTTCTTTGTCTCTTGTTATGGCTTTTGATTTGAGGTCTATTTTGTCTGACAGAAGTATCGCTACACCAGTTTTTCTTCCATTTCCATTTGCATGAAATATCTTTTTCCATTCCTTGACTTTCAGCCTGTGTTTACCTTCTGTTCTGAGGTGGGTCTCTTGTAGATAGCATACACATGGGTCTTGTTTTCTTATCCAGGCTTATCCTTTGTCTTTTTTATTACAGCATTTAATCCATTTACATTTAAAGTAATTATTGATAGGTACTTATTTATTGTCATTTTGTTCTCTTTTTCTTTTTTGTTCTTTAAAAGATTTTACTTAGATTTTAGAGAGAGGAGAAGGGAGCAAGAAAGAGAAGGGGAGAAACATCGGTTTCTCTTGCATGCCCACAACAGGGGGACGTGGCCTGCAATCCAGACATGTGCCCTGACCAGAACTTGAACCAGTGACCTTTCATTTGCAGACCAGCACTCAACCCACTGATCTCCATCAGCCAGGGCTACCATTTTATTCTTTATACCTATGTTTCTTTTTCTCTTTTTTTCTTCTTCTTTAAGAAGACTCTTTAACATTTCTTGAAATTCTGGTTTGGTAGTAATGAACTCCTTTAGTTATTTTGTTTAGGAAGTTCTTTATTCCACCTTCAATTTTAAATGATAGCCTTGCTGGATAGAGTAGTCTTGGTTGTAGATCCTTCCTTTTCGTCACTTTGAATCTTTCATGCCAATGTCATCTGGCCTGAAGTATTTCTGTTGAGAAATCAGCTGACAGCCTTATGGGAGCTCTCTTGTAGTTAACTCATTGTTTTTCTCATGCTGCTCTTAATTTAAGATTCTTTATCTTTAACCTTTGCCATTTTAATTGTAATGTGTCTTTGTGTGGGCCCCTTTGGTGACTCTGAACACTTAGTCACATTTACTGTCATACATTCAGAAGTCATAGTTTTCAGATGAAATGACAGCAGACAATATGCTAGTAGATGGTGAGAGGCACCTTGATCCTCCGTATCTTCCAGAGGAGACATGCTGGGGTGGTGACGATGGTTAGCTATCTGATTCACAAGTAGTGCTGTTAAGCACAGGATACTGCAGTTCTAACCCCACAGATGGTGGCAGCAGTTGTCATTAGATTAATTACCTTACATGGCTGAAAAAATTTACCTTTAAAAGTTGGGTTTTTTTTTTTCAAAAACAAAAATCAAGGTTACTAGAACAATTTTTTTTTATCCACCAGCAAGATAAATTGCTATATGCACAACACAGGCTTAGTAGGAATATCTACTCATCACATTTGAGAAACAATGACATGAAGTCTAACGTTCTGGAAATCCAGACTCAGGAGAGTCTGAACATGGCCTGTAACACTGTTTTACATATTTGTGTCTTCACACAGCCTGACCCTCATGCTGTGATACATCTTCCTCTCTGTTCCCATAGGTAACTACTCTTCCTCATCTTTCTAAACCACATGTTGTGGTGTCTCCTCTCTAAACCCTGTCCTGAAATGCCACCATGTCCAGAGGAGGTGTCGTTTCTGCATCCTGTGCACAGCAGCCACAGCACTCACCACACTGACGGTAATCCTTCATTTGGGTTCCTAGATCCCCCAGGACAGTGTAATTTGTGATCAATGTCCCTTAATGGAAGAATGATTCATGAGTTCACAAAAACACCCCAGAGTAAAGAAAGCATGATCCAGAGACACTCACCTGTCTGATAAATGGCCTAAAATGATGCCTCCCATCACCGCTCCAACCATGAATGAGAATTTGGCCACTGAGTTCAGTGACTGAGAGTCACACACCAGGTCCCACTGGAAGGGAAGGAAAGCGTCACAGCTCCGCTTCACGGCAGCTCACAGCCCCTCAGCAGAGACCTGACTGAAACAGCTTCAATGACTTACATGTGTCTTTATATCAGGAAGCTTCTTCCTCTCCAGCTGCTGCTGCTGCTGCTGCTTCCTCTTCTTCTTTGTGTTAGCTGACCTTTATCATTCAGATCTCAGCCGAGACCTAACTTCCTCTGGGAAGCTTCCTCTAAACCTATTGGCTTTACAAACGCTGTGTTTTATTTCCTGCTCAGTGGTTCTCAATCTTAGCTACAGAGTGCAGTCCCTTGAGAGGCTTTAAAATGTACTGATGTCAGAGTTTCCTCACCGATTTCCTCACACGGCTGTTCTGGGGTACAGACTGTGCTTGGGCCAGTTCATCAGCTTCCCAGATGTTTGGCATTTCAGGTAAGGCTGAGCATGCCTGACCTTGCATAACAGGTTCAACACAGTACATAAATTAATTGCTTCCCCTTTAGACTTCCCCAAAATAAAAGCTATGTAATAGCGAGACCATGTCTAGTTCTGAGTTCATTCAACTCAAATATGTA
>VMDR010025792.1:0-14323 GCA_007922815.1 Macrotus californicus
TTTAATAAATGAAAGAGTAAATTGGTTTCAGAAAGTTTTTAAAGCAAATAAGTTCCAAGCTTGAAACTTGAGTGAATAGTTATGCTGCCCGTGCCCCTCATGCTTTTCAAATTATCTTCAACATTTACAGTAACTTATGTTTATGATTAATTCACCGAGCCATTAAGAAAAAATTTACTTTTTCATTTCAGAAGGCATATATCTGCACATGCACATACATGAACTAATGTTTTTATAAGATCATTATTAAGCATTTAGAAAAGTTGTAACTCTTGAATGCTTAACCTACTACTCTTGGAAAAACAACTATCTAATGATATAAATTCTTTAATATACCTACAACTTTAGAAAATACATAAATGATATCTAGACAGGTATTTTTGAGTTCTTTTGTAAAGAATTCCAGCCCTGGCTGGTGTGGCTCAGTGGATTGAGCATGGGCCTGTGAACCAAAGGGTCACCAGTTCGATTCCCAGTCAGGGCACATGCCTGGGTTGCTGACCTGTTCTCCAGTAGGGGGTGCGTGAGAGGCAACCTCACATTGATGTTTTCCCTCTCTTTCTCCTTCACTTCCCCTCTCTCTAAAAATAAATAAGTAAAATCTTTAAAAAAAGAATTCTGAGTACTCATATAAAAATAAAAGAAGGAGGGGTTACATGGAAGTAGAGACAGATTTGCTTTTCTACCACTTTGTGGCAGGTATGGAATATGTGTGTGTTTTCCTGTATGTCAGCCCTGTAAAGTCCACAGCCAACCCAGATGCAGCAGCTGAAGTGCTTCATAGTTAATACCCTATTCTTCCCTCAATTAAAATTCCCATATACTGAGAATTTTACTAACATTCCACCAGATGTTGATCTATTTATCTGATTTTTAAAAATAAATGACAGTATTAATGACTGGTTAACACAGTTCACTTACTGATCATGAAATGAATAAATCTCCAGCCAGCAGAAAGAAGACACAGCATAATTTTGAGTGGGAAGCCCTCCTGACCTCATTCCACCCCAAGGGAAGTACATTATGCCAATATTTTTTTGGCATGTAACCAGCATACAAAATAGTATCTGTTATATGCCAGACACCTTTCAGAACAGTGGAATAATGTGAAATTTTAAAATGTATTTTAAAAGATTCCATGTGGATAAGTTTACAGATGAGAGAAAATTAGAATATTATCCTTTATTTTTTCTGTACGCGATGTAATTCCTGTATTCCTGTGGGTCAGTGAGACACCTCCCGCAGAGAGGGTGGTTTGGCATTGTACGTTTGGGTGTCCTGCACCATGAAAGTTTTACTGTTGTTCTGTAAAACCATTCTGCTTCTAATCATAGTAGGCATGTTTTATTGGGTATCAAAATTCTGGTGACTTTGTAATTAAAATAATTTTTTTTTTCTTTTAGAGTGGCAGAACTTAGTAACGTTTGGAAGCTTCTCAAACGTGGCTCCCTGGGGTCACTCATACTTTGGTACACTGAGTCAAGTAAAGCTGTACTCTACGCATGTTCGGAAAGAAGGGCAGGGATCGGAATCTCTCAGAGCGGAAAAAGTGCCATCATTGGATGAAGCAGGTGTGTATAAATCTTTTTAAATCAATTCCCTGTGTACTGGACTAGTTTGTGTAAGGATATTTGTTCCTTGAATATTTGATAGAACTTACCTGTAAAACTATTTTATTGCTATTTTTCTAGTTTTGGAATTCTATAATTCTATGCCACTGTCCTTTCGAATGTCATCTCTTTCCATTTTTCTATCATCTACTTTTGGAACTCTAATTTTAACTGTTACATCTTGCTTTATTTTGCATGTGTGTGAACCTGTCCTATTTTCTATGACTGAATTTTATATTCCTGTTTCTGTCCTTTTCATATTTCTATTCTGGCCTGAATGCTGGATGATTTCTTTAGTTCTGCCTAGTTCACTAGTTACTCTTTAGTTACTTCTAATCCGATGAGTGATACATTTGTTGGGCTTTTAATTTCAATGATTATATTTTTCTTTTCTAGAAAGTGTTTGTTTTACACCTTGCTTGGTTGGTCTCATGTTCCTTGCTTATATTTTCAAACATCTCTTATTACTTAGCCATATTAAACATAGCTATCTTATGTACTGACTGAAAGTTATGCTATCTGAAATGTTTTGGTTTGCATCATATTACCCTCTCTTTTTCTCTGTTTCTTGCTCTCATTCATGATCCCTTATTTGTGTATTTTTAAACAAGATTTGTTCATTTTCTATGAACTATGCAGTTTTATATCTTGGAACACTTTTATGTCTCTCTGGATTGAAGATGTGGCCCTGCATAGAGAGTTTGTTTTTGCCTTTTAGCTGCTGGAAATACAGCTTGGGACCACATTAAATTCTCTGCTTTCCATTTTTTAGATCACATTGGTAGCATGAACTCAGACTGCAGACTGATGTGAGGGCTGATTTGTTCTTAGGACTCTCAGGGGAGTTTCCCCCCACTATGTACCAGGAGAGTAGAGGCAGGCGTGCTTCCCTGCCGCTTACTTCTGTGTGTCTTGTTTCTCATCACAGTCACACCATGTGTGTAGCTTTTTTCCTGAGTGTCTTCTGTTAGCAGACACTTTTTTTTTGAGTGTCTTCATCTCGAGCAGAACTGGTCTTACTCTCTGGTATCCCATGCCCCTTGCGGCCTTGCAGTTCTGTAGGAAGCTCATAGTATAAGCTTCATCAGAAATCACCCCCCTGCCCCGCCCTCCCAAAAAAGCTGGCTTTGGTGTGCTCACTTATTCTGTAGAGGTCTGACTTTTCCTTTATTTTGCCCTCTTCAGAACATTTTTTGCTAGTTCAGCAGTGCATTTGAAAAGCTTTTATCCTGGGGGTCTAGTTTGCTCTGCAGCATTAAGAAGTCCTTTATTCATTTATTTGTTATTTTATTCAAGAGGTATTTGTTGGGTAGTATTTATATGGCAGCAAGAGAATGACTGACTGAGTTTATAGTCTCTTTATTGCTAAAACAGAAAATTAAGCAAACAGATATAATACTGTAGAGTTAAGTGCTGTGACAGGGGAAATGCTGTGTGCTGCAGGAGCATTTGGGAGGCGCCATTGACTCTTGAGTGGTTAGGAAAGGTTTCCATAAAGAAATATTTAAATAGGGGCCTGAAAGAAAAGTAGGTATTGGAGGGATGAATGGTGGAGAAAGAAGGCAAAATTGCAAGTAACGTAGTGTGATTGAACTACTGAGTAGAGGAGCTGGTGGTGGGACTGGCAGTTTTCAATTCAAAAGTCCAAGGGATGAGACTCAAGAGGTAAACAGTAATTAGATGAGGGTTTTGTTCAGGAGTTTGGACTTTGTAGGTGGTGGAAATCTGTTGGAGTATTTTAAGTTGAGGAAATACTTGATCAGATTTAAGATTTTAGAGAGATAACTAGTTGCAGACTGGAAAACAGATTGCAGAGGAAGCGATGATACAAATGAGGGTCCAGACCAGGCTAATGGCAATGATTTTTTTTTAATATATTTTATTGATTATGCTATTACATTTGTCCCATCTAACCCCCCCTCACCTCCGCCCTGCACCTCACTCCCCCCTCACCCCCTCTTGAGTTTATGTCCATGGGTCATATATATGAGTTCTTTGGCTTCTGCATTTCCTATACTATTCTTAACCTCCCCCTGTCTATCTTCTACCTACCATTTATTCTACTTATTCCCTGTACCTGTTCCCCCTCTCTCCCCACCCACTCCCCTGATGATAACCCTCCGTGTGATCTCCATTTCTGTGATTCTGTTCCTGTTCTAGTTGTTTGCTTTGTTTTTGTTTTTGGTTCAGTTGTTAATAACTGTGTGTTTGTTGTCATTTTACTGTTCATATTTTTTATCTTCTTTTTGTTAGATAAGTCCCTTTAACATTTCATATAATAAGGACTTGGTGATGATGAACTCCTATAACTTGACCTTACCTGGGAAGCACTTTATCTGCCCTTCCATTCTAAATGATAGCTTTGCTGTATAGAGTAATTTTGGATTAGTTCCTTGCCTTTCATGACTTGGAATACTTCTTGCCAGCCCCTTCTTGCCTGCAAGGTCTCGAGATTTAGGAGCTGAATAGTTAGGACTTGGTGATTAAATTTGGGGGAATGAAGGAGCCGGTCAAGTAAAAGTTAATGCCTGGTTGCTGGATTAGGCAAATGTGTGGTGCTTTCATTTGTTTCTAAAATTAGGAATACAAAGCCAGGTCGAGTACTTTGAGAAGATGATTCAGATTTGGATATCTAAATTGGGGGTGCCACTGGGACATCTTAACAAATGACTAGTAGGCAGTTGGATATACTTCAGGGACACCTCAGGGATATTGTGGGTTCAGTCCAGGCCACCACAATAAAGCAAATATTGCAATAAAGTGAGTCTCACAAATATTTGGGTTTCCCAGAGCATATAAAAGATATGGGTACACTATGTGTAGTCTATTTAGTGTGCAATGGTATTACGTCTAAAAAAATGTTCCCACCTTAATTTAAAAATACCTTATTGTCAAAAAGGTAAGCATTATCCGATCCTTCAGCAAGTTATAATCTCTTCGTTAATGGAGGGTCTTGCCTTGGTGCTGGTGAAAACATCCTCTGTGAAGTGCAGTAAAGGCGCAGTAAAACAAACTGCCTGTCCCCCGGTGAGACCTTGTCATCTCCTGGCTGGGTTCCTGCAGTAACCTCCTCCCTGGGCTCCCTGCTTTCACTCTCTGCTTGCTCATTATGTTTCAACCAAACCAATCTGCTTTTGGTTCTTAGAAAATACAAAGTTCGTTCTCCTTCATAAGGCCTTTGCTCTATCTAGTTGCTTTCTCTTTCCAAGATGTAGTTCTGCACACATGACCCCTGCTGGTCATTACGTTAAGTTAAAATGTCAGCTCTGCACAGCTATTCTTATAATCACTCAATCTAAAGTAACCACCCAGTCAGTCATAAATATTATCCCAATTTTAATTCTCTGTGTAGATTGTACTTATTACTGACTATTTATTTACTTTATCTTCCACTTGTTTGAAAGTCCAAGGACAGCAGGAACCTCAGTGAGTGGAGCAGTGGCTTGCACATAGCAGTTTAATAAATATTTGTAAATGAATGTGTAGAATTCTAACCTGGAGATACAGGTTTAGGAGATGTTAGCTATACCCAGGTGGTAACTGAAGTCATGGGTATGTTTGAGACAGTGCAGGGAGTGTTTAGAGTGAGGAGATGGATAAAATCTTCTCGTACAAAACCCCCGGTGGGTAAAGACAGATGGAAGAAGAGGAGCCTGCAAAGAATACTTCAGGGGGAGCAGCCTAAAGAGGTAGGAGAAAATCCAAGGAGAGTACAGTGTCAGGAGGAGAGAATGTCTGGAGAATAATAAACCTTTCAGAGCTGTCTTTTCTTTAGTTGGGTATCTTTCACAGGACGAGGTTTTACAGATTCATTGGGAAACCTGTATCCGTGTTTATGTGCCTGTTTTTCTTCCTTCCCCTAAGTCTCATCTTCCCTTTGGGCTTACTCTGCAATTTGAACCAATTTCTTTCCTTTTTCTTTTGGTGATGGAGAACTGCTGGGGTATGAATTGAGATTTTCGATATTAAAGGATGAAAGAATTGAGAGTGTACTGAGTCCCTAAGCCCTAGAAATAAGCATATTTATTAGATCATCAAAATGGGAGGAGAAACAAGTGATGAAAAAATAGAATTGAGGGCAGAATACGTTATAATGCTCTTCTGAGTTGAACATAGACTCAGGCAAAAAGTGCTTAATGTTGGTTTCTCTCTACAAAATGCTTGAAGTTGAAATCCATGAGTAGGTTTCTTTTTTCTATGCTGACTGGAATAAAAATGTTAGTTTATTTTCTTGTATTAGAAATTCATTGGGGCCATCAAGGAACATGTATAAAGGACACATGGACAAAGCCAAAGGGGAAAAAAACAGTCTTAATAAAAGAAAAAGAAATACATTGTTGATGAAGGTTTCAGTTTTTCAGAATTAGTTTAGGCCAGATTAGGCCTTATTAGCCGTCAGATAGATAACAAGTAATTGCTTGATTGAACAATAATTGGTATATTTAAGGGTTTGAGATTGACTTTTGAATAATTCAAATCACATGATAAAGTCAGGAACAGCTCATTAAGAGGCAAAGATTTGCTAAGGAATCCTTAAGTTTTTAAGGAGCATTCAGATGTTTAAAATTTTAGTAAAATTATTTTTAATTTTGCTAATGATAGCAGATGTGTGGCATACAGCCAGGACTTGAACTTAAAATGTCTAGAGGTACTCGTGGATAAACTGTCTGGTTACTTATTGAAACCATAAAAATTCTGCTCCAGTGATACATCTAAGTTTATTAAGATGGCAGTGTGCAAAATAGATATTCATCCACATGTTTGAGCCATTTGCTAACCTTTTCTCATTTGTGATTATTATTATTTTTTTAAATTACTTTATTGTTGTTCAATTACAGTTTGAATTTTCCCCCCACCACTCTCCCCCCACCCCAGCCAATCCCACCTCCCTCCCTTGCTCCCACCCTCCCCCTTGGTTATGTCCATGTGTCCTTTATAGTGGTTCCTGGAAACCCTTCCCCCCACTGTTCCCTCCCCCTTCCCCTCTGGCCATTGTTAGATTGTTCTTCATTTCAATGTCTCTGGTTGTATTTTGTTTGCTGATTTCTTTTGTTGATTATGTTCCAGTTAGACAGTTTGTAGTGAGAAGAATATCCAGAGACATGAGTCCTAGAGCAACTCATTTTCAGTGTGTGGTTGAATGACTTTGGTCATTGTGGGAAGGAGGGTTGTCTGAAATTTCTGGGGGTAGATTTCAGTTGTCCAGACACTGGGTGGGTGAGGGTTGGAAGCTTATTATTTTACCACCCCTTTCCTTTCACTTTTCTCTACCGTACTCTCTGTTCACCCCAGCAAAACTTTAAGAAATCGATACAGGTTCTATAAAGATGTTGTAGAATTCGCTTGCTGTGTTGGTAGACAGTGATAAAATTGTGATAATCATTTAACTGTTAAATGCAAAATGCTACAAGCTTTGGTAATTTAAATAGGTAAGTGCTTTTAAGCCTATCTTTGTCAATATGCCATTATGCCCTACTTAGGGTTTTGTGAATAGTCAAAGAAAGCCTTTCGGGATTTTCTGTACATGTTTTAGTTATCAAAACATAATATGCTATGTTAAGTCATTTAATCAGTGGCTTTCACTGAAAAATAATGAAGAAATACACTAAAAGTTACATAAAAGATTTTTTGCTTTTATTTCAAAGGGAGTTTTGCCTTTGTTAGTGCCTAGTCTATTGACATTTAATTTAGCCATAAAAGCCTTGAAAGAAGGTAAATCAGAAATCTAAGCAAGGTGGCATTTTGATGAATAGATGCTTCAAGGTACCTGTTTCACTTCTCACTCATTGGAGTGATAGGTAAAATATAAAAAGAGAAAATTGAAGAAATAGCAGGACTCAGAAACATGCTATGTCCTAGAAATGGAAAAAAAAGTGCCTGACTCTGGATCAGTAAGCAGACACTGTCAGCCAGGAGTTGGCTTGTTTGGGGTGATAGATTTGCAAGTGCAACGTTCATAGCCAGGTACTGGGGTCGGATTCACTGTTTGAACTAAGTACCTGCCCCTACAGGAGGCTGAAAATAGCCTCTTCCATTTGTTACCTGAGGCTGTGTCTCGTAGGAGGCTCTAGAGTCGGGAGTGCAGAGGACAAATTGGAACTGAAACCTGCCCTTTGCTGGCTTGGAGACTGGACTGAGGGATAGGAATTTCAAACTGCCAGTGCGAGATCTGGTTCAGGATCGAAGGGTCAGATTGTGTTCTCAGAACTGGAGCAGGAGGAGGAGAGTGAAAGGGTATATAGCCTGTTCAGAATAACACTGCAGATCCAAACTTTAAAATCCAGGAAGGATCGCATTGCAGTTTATAAATGTATCGAGTCAATACATTATGCCCCTTAAATTTACAGTTATATGTCAATTATAACCCAATTAAAAATACATGAAGAAGTCTAATAAGAAAGTTTAAAAAATCAACTATCAAATATGATTAACTCCAGATGATATTAAAATAACAGCCTGAATTGCTTTAAAGTGAGTTAAATTTCCTCAAAAGAATAAATGAAGTACTTATATTTTTTGAAACACAAACAAGCAGAAATGAAATTAGAACAAACCTGGAAAAGAGCCAACTAGAAATCTTAGAAATGAAAATGTAGTCACTAAAATAAAAATTTAATAGTCATAGTCAAGTAGAGAATTCATAAATTGAAATTCAACCTGAATGCACAAAGGAAAGCAAAAAGATTTTCAAAAAAATGAAAAACATTTTAAGAGGCCTGATGCTCTAGTTTATATTTTATAGGCATTTCAGAGAGAGAGAGAGAGAGAATAGAGAAGTGATAGAGAAGTAAATAAAGAGATAACGGATGAGAATTTTTCAGAATTTGAGAAAAACAAGGATCTTCAGATGAAAAGGGTACTTGGAGCATCAAGCAGTATAAATGAAAAGAAGTCCACAGATTTAAACACCAAAACAAGGAACAACCCAACTTAAAGGCTTCCAAGGAGAAAAGTCAGAACGCTGTCAGTCCAGTTTTGCCCTTTTGAAGTAGATTTTTTATCTGAAACAACATGCAGAAAAAGGAAGGAGTGATTTGGGGTAACATCCATGAAAAAGGAAAAAGGGAAAAGGAAATGTCACCCTAGGGTTTTACACTGGTCTAAGTCATCATTCTAGAGTGGAGGCATAAAAAAGCATTTTCACATATGTAAAGAGAACGTCACTGATTACTAACCCACCTACATTTTTTTAAAAAACTATTTTTCAAAAATTTATTGTGTTTTTGCCTTACCTTTTAGTCCCCTTATACCCTACTTCCCCCAGCAATCACCACACTGTTGTCTGTGTCCATGAGTCCTTTTTCCTTTTTGCTCAGTCCCTCCACCCCCTAACTTCTCCCCAACTAGCCGTAATCTAAAGTATATAGTTTTCTTTTTTTCAAAGATTTTCTTCATTTATTTTTTAGAGAAAGGAGAAGGGAGGGAAAAAGAGAGGGAGAGAAACATCAATGTGAGAGAGAAACATCAATCAGTTGCCTCTGGCACACTCCCCAGCTGAGGACCAGGGCTGCAACCCAGGCATGTGCCCTGACCAACAATAGAACTGGCGACCTTTTGTTTTGCGGGACGATGCCCAACCCACTGAGGCCAAAGACCAAGGCAAAGTATATGTTTCTGTAAGGTGCAGAGTGAACCCAGAGGGACAGAAGGGTCGGGATGTAAGAGACAGTGAAGAGCAAGAAATGGATGAAGTGTGGTGGCAAAATTAACTGTTGATAATAAAAATAATAAACTTTTTTATATTTAATGTTAAAGTTTTAGTCAAGAGTAGTAAGGTAGAAGTTTTCAGTGGTTAAAGATGTATTTATTGTTCTAGAAGACTGTAAAGATACTGAATAACTTTACAGATGGTTAAAGATTAAGAGGAAAGTATGCATGTTAAATTTTTAAGCAGAATCATTAAAACAGTAAAAATAGAATATTGCAAATTCCAAACCAGCATAGGGGATGGGGTGAGAGGGGGACATAGACAACTTGATCGATCTAGCAGGTGGCAGGAAAGGCGCAGTAAAAATAAAAGCAAGAAAAAAGAGTGGTAAGCTGAACACAGACAATAAGATGGCAGAGTCGAAATGTACCACTAAGTAAGTCAGATTTTGTGGTGTTGCATATTGTTTAAGTACATTCGTATTCTAAAAAGGTGGACATAGTTTATTTGTCTCTTCGTGTTTTCAGAGATCTGTGTTCTGCATCTTCTACTCTCTCATCTGTTCGAGGACTTTGCTCTTGTGATTGTATTCTCGTAATCTCCTACACCAACAATCTCTCCTTCCCGCCATCATTCCCATTTCTACATAAAATACCGGCAGCCTGTCCTTGACTCCATTCTTCATGCCAGCTCCTGCAGAGACTGCAGCCTGCTGCCTCCACGCTCGCTCTTCCCTCGGAAACTGCTGTCAGCAAAAGATGCCAGGGCTCTCCATTTTGCTCATCCAGTGTTCACTGCTAACCTTTGCCCCCATGAAAATTACACAAGCGTCTACTCATAAATTAAATGCTATTTTAAACATTGAGGTGGTAAACAAAAGTGGTTTAGACATAGACTAATCAAAATGACTTGAGTTTTAATTCTTCAGTCACTCCATGTTTAAAATAGTAGTTCTGTGACTCTGGGGGAAGTTGTAAAACTTCTCTGTGCCTCAGTTTCTTCAACTGCAAGGTAAAGATAATAGTACTTGCCTCAGCAGTTTTATAAGGATTAAATGCACGTAAAGCACATAGTATGGTATGTGGCATGTGACAAATGCTGAGTAAATGTTAGCTATAATTAATAAACTCAGAAATATTACTTTGTTATTGAATGAGGATATAAATATAATGGAAAATGTTTTAAAGCTGAGATTTTTAGTATAAAATATTTGATACTTATAAAAGAACATATGTAGTATTTACATAAGTTAGAAAACATAATAAAATCGACACTTGGGCATTTACCACCCAACCTAAGAACTTTTTCTTTCTTTCTTTCGTTTCTTTCTCTTAACATAATGTTCTCCAGGTCTATGCATGCTGTTGCAAAGGGTAAAACTTTCTTTTTTACAGCCAAGTAGTGTTCCATTTTGTAAATGTCCCACAGTTGTTTTATCCACTTGTCCATTGGTGGACACTTGGGCTGCTTTTATACCTTGGTGATTGTAAATAATGCACTGATCAGAGAGGTGCTTATGTTCTTCGAATTAATGTTTTGGGTTTCTTCAAAACCTTACATTCTTAATAACATTCTCCCTCGCCCTATATATCCAGTCTGACTATCTTGAATTTTGTGTTTGTCTGTTGATGTAAAAAAAAAATAGAGCTAGTCATTTGTATATATATCCCTAATTGTTAATTTAGCTTTTGTTTATACTTTTATTGTAATAGCTTATAGTATGTATTCTTTTATGATTTATTTTTTTAATTAAATTTCGTTGCTAAGATTTATCCTAATGGTGTATGTGTCTAATTCATTAATTTTCATGAAGATAATTATAGCATGTGTATTTCAGGGCTGTGTGAATTAAGTGAGTTGGTACATGGAAAGTACTTAGCCTAGTGCTTGGCACACAGTAAGGACTTAAAGAGAGATAGTCATTATGTTTATTATTATTCACTGCTGTGTGAAGTGTTATAAAAATAGAACACGGTTAGTTTATTATCTTGCTTATGGGCATTCGGGTTGTTTACAGTTTAAAACAAGAGAACATAATGTTGCTCTGCACATTCATATACCTCTCTTCTTGTGCCCTCAGGCAAGTAAGTATTGTGTTGGCCAAAATGTCGGTGTGGTTTTTATCCATAAAATAGAACTCATTTTTTATTTTCACCAGCAACTGTTGATTTGGATATTTTGAGTATGTTGGCTGTCTCCTGTGTGGTATAATGTTGATTGTTCTCAGTTAATGAGTCGATTTCTATCAACCTCAACTGGTGTACCCAATCGTCCAGCGAGAAATCTTCAGCACGAAACTTTGCAAACCACTTTTGACACGTTCAGTCACAGCACCTTCTCCATACACTGCACAAACCTTTCTCTGCATTTCAGTTGCATTTTTACCTTTCTTGAAATAATAAAGCATAATATGCTGAAAATGTTGCATATTTCCTTCCATCTTCAATATTAAAATTCACCAATTTTCATGTTTTTTAAAAATGCATGCTGATATGACAGCTGTCACAGTACACTGTAACAAAATTGTTTTGAATGAAGTTAAAGACAACTAAGTGCTACCAGAGCCATCTAAATGGAAAAAACCAAATGAACTTTTTGGCCAACCCAATATACTGACCTAGAAGTACAATTGCTGGGTCATAAAGTATGCTCGTGTCCAACTATGTTAGATAATGCCAACTTGTTTACCAAGGCTTTTTGTTTCTTTTACCTTGTGCCTGTTCACGTTTCCATCAGCAGTGTATGAGTGTATTGTCATACTTCTTCATTTTCCTAATCTGAAGCTTGTAAAATGGTATCTTGTTTCATTTGGATTCTATTAATAATGAGACAATCATCTCTTCATATGTTTACTGGCTATTTGAATTTCCTTTTCTATGCAAGTTCTTGTCTTCAGCCCTTTTTTTCTAGTGGGTTGTTTGTGTTTTATCTGAATGAATTCTTAAATATTCTTGATATACTTATTGTTCGTTGATTCTAGTTGTTGGAAATATATTCTTCCAGTTTGAACCTTTTCTTTTTTTCCCTTTTTTAATGGGATCTTTTGATGAACAGATGTTCTGAATTTTAATTTAGCAGAATTTGTCCATTTTCTTTGTATTGTTTATATGTTATTAAGCAGTCTGACTCTATCACAAAAATAGGCAATCTTGTTGTCTGTTAGGCATGTAAGTGTTGTGACTTTAAAGTCATTATCTACCTGAATTGGTTGTTGATGGAAACAGCCAAATTCAACTTCTAATTTTAATGTAGATTTCAACTTCCTTTCACTTATTTATTTATTGGGGTTGGGGAGAGCTGTACAGTAGTCTCAGTAACTCTTAATGGCTATTCTTCATTGAACAGCATTGAATAGAAGTTTCAAGCAGAGGAAGCAATAGTGTTCTGTCCTTGTTTTGGTCCTTATTTTAAAGGAATGATCTAACGTTTCACCATTGAATACAATGTTTAGGTTTGTTTTACCCTTTAAAGAAATTCCTCTTTGTCCTAATTTTCTGAAAGGGTTTGAAACTTGCCTGGGTGTTGAATTTTATTAAATGCTTTTTCTTTAGCTCCTGAAACACTTCTATAGTTTTTCTCCTTTAATCTGTTAATGACAGGAATCAGTAGCTTTTCTAATGTTTAACTGCTTTTAATATTCCTAGGATAAATCCAACTTGTCTGCGATAAATTACCTTTTTTACATATTGCCAAATTGTTGGTTAATAATTAAGTTTATAGGTTTGTATGAGAGCCATTGATTAATGTAAATTTTTTAATAAACTTTACAACAGAAAATATAGGTGCAGAACTCAAAGCTCCACTGCTTAAGCAAGAACCTCTCCAAGTAAGAGGTAAATATATTTTATTCTATTTTTTTATAATGGTGTTTTAAAATTAAATATATAAAATTAGTTTATATAGTGCTTTTTATAGTTATATTATTATGAGGGTTAGGGTTAGGGCCATTGACCATAAGGATTTATTCTCCTATTTATAAGCTGATTTTCTTCTGAAGTTAACTTTGCATTTTGGTCACAAATTTTGTGGTAATTATTTTTTTCCTGAAAAGCCCAAGGAGCAGAGTAATGGCAAAGAAAAACCATTAATTACTTTATCATTTTATAAAAGTAATGTGATTAAAGAACCAGAGGTCAATACCTTTCAGCTACAACTTTTTCAAATCCAGATAGAGTGTGAACATCCTTGTCTGACTTTCTTTTTTAGGAGTAATTGTGTGTAAGGAATCTGCAGCTCTCTGTTGTTCACAGCGAGCTGCAGCCCCCGTGGAGCTGTGGCCCCCAGTCCATAGCAGCATGTTTCACGGAGGCAGTGACTGTGTGGCAGGAGCACTGTGGCTTTGGGGTCAGGCACAACAGGATTTAATTTGTGGCCCCCCCATGCACCAACTATATGGCATCGGGCAGTTCCCTTGACTTCTCTGAGTCATAATTTTCTTCTCTATAAGATGGTGCTAAAAGTGGAACTTCTTTTGTGGGGTAATTTTGAAGATGATACCTGGTGCGGTCACAATTAAAAATAATTAATATGATAGCAGACATTATTATTAATAATCTGGGTCAGACACAGGCCAACAAGGATTTCTAGCTACTTAGAAGAAACTTTCAAAAAGTAATTAAAAAAAAAAACCATAATCTTTTAAAAGAGAGATGTAATTTCCTTTTCTACTCCAGAGGAGCTAATCTGAGTTTTGAAGTAGGCAGTTCAGAGACTTGAACTCATGTAAAAAGAAATCTGAACTTTTTTATATACTGTTTTTTTCAAATAAGGTTTTTTTAAAAAAAAATCCTCATCCCCGAAGGTATGTTTTTATTGATTTTTAGAGAGGAAAGGAGAGGGAGACAGAAACATCAATTGGTTGCCTCCCATACGCACCACAACTGGGGATCGAACCAGCAACCTAGATATGTACCCTGATCGGAAATTGAACCCACAACCTCTGTGGTATACGGAAAGATGCTCCAACCAACTTAACCACCCAGCCAGGGCTCACATAAGGTTTTGATTTTTATATTGAACTTGATTTTTGAAATATTCTTCTTAAGTAGTATTTGTGCATTTGATT
>VMDR010025793.1:0-14318 GCA_007922815.1 Macrotus californicus
AAGCTAAGAATTTAAAAGACAACTAATTTACACGTAGGATACATAGGTATGAAGTATATGATGATATTATTCTATTAGTGTAATATTCAATTATTGTACCTATTAGCCATTATGGAGGAAAGTCTGGCATTGAATATAGCCATAGTAAATGGTGGAGCTTTAAAATTTACATTAGAGCAAATTCTGTAGTCTTGTGCTCTATAATTATTATTATTATTTTTCTTTTTTAACATTGTTGTTCTTCTTTAAGATCATTGTTCTGTTACAGTTGTCCCCATTTTCCCCCATTACTCTCCCTTGCCCTGCCCACCTCCCCTCTCCCACAATCATTCCTCCCCCCCTTTTCTTTATATTTGACCAACATATATAGATGTGTTAATAAATTGCTTTACTAAATAAAAAAATAATTAAAGAGACTCATATATTTGGCAAAAGTTACTCTGAAAGAAATCAAGAGACAGAATAAGAAATGAGTAAATATATGACACAAAATTCCCAAGAAAAAGATGATTTATAAATGTAAATTCAAATGCTGATGAAAATTATTTTATCATTAACTAATGGCCAAATTTTCTTTGTAAGAATTATAACAGCAATAAATCTGTGTTTTCTGTTATGTTGGATCCAGGGTTATGCCAGGGGAAAACTGTAGCAGGCAAGACAATGGTGTTTTTCTCATTCTCTATTTCAAAGATGAAATTCCCTACTCTCCTCAAGCTCTCCTCTCATCATGGAAATACAGTCTCAAAGTGGAACTAAAATTTTTCAAGAGTTTGGTAACAATTGGATATCATTGATACTATTGAGTTAGTAAAAAAGTTCATTTGGGCTTTTTTCCCCATAAAATGGCTGTAGCAGCACTTAGTCGTCTTTTATTTCATTCAAAACAATTGTGTTAGGTTGTATTATGACAGCTGTCATATCAGTGTGCATTTTAAAAAAATCAAAATTGGTGAAATGTTGGTGCAGCCATTTTAATACTGAAAATAGAAAAAATACACATTTTGGGCATATTATACTTATTATTTCAAAAAAGTAAAAATGCAACTGAAATGCAAAAAAAAAAAAAAGATTTGTGCAGTGTATGGAGAAGGTGACTGATCGAATGTGTCAAAAGTGATTTGTGAAGTTTCATTCTGGAGATTTCTTGCTGGATGGTGCTCCACAGTTGGTAGATAGTTGAAATTGATAGTGATCAAATCGAGACATTAATTGAGAACAATCAATTATACTACATGGGAGATAGCTGACATATTCAAAATATCCAAATCAATGATATTATTGGTGAAAAAGAAAAATGTGTCCTTTTTATGGAAAAAAAACATACAGACGTTCAGGTCCACCCAATACATTATATCAGTCATCAAAATTTGAAGCTGAAAGATTACAATTTTTATCTAGGATCATAGTAAGCAACAAATGGTGGTCTGAAGGAGCTATTTGAGAGTAAATGTACTTCCCACAGAATATCTGAAATCATAGTGGGTCTGCATGTTCTCACATTGCATTAGTTGCTCATAGTAGAAAGGAAAGCAAAAAAAAAAAGTGTCACTTCCTACACTTGTAATTTTATAGAGCGGGTTTATTCAAATAAAGTATATCAATTAAAACATCAAAACTCAAGTGTGTTTCAATAGGTCTTTCCACTGTCTGTTATCTATTACTCCCCAGCTATGTCAGAAGAAATTACATATAACCAACCATTCCTATTCATGAGAGGGGGTGGGGGAATGGGTGAAAAATGTGAAAGAATTAATTAAAAAAAACCTCATCACGGGTGGGAAGAAGCAAGAGAGGTGATAGAAGGAGACTTGACTTGGGGTGCTGAGCACATAATACAGTATACAAATGATGTATTATGGAATTGTACACCTTAAACCTACATAATTTATTAACCAATGTCACCTCAATAAATTCAATAATAAATAAATAAATAGAATTATTTTGCCCTGTCCAGGCAGCTCCATTGCTTAGAGCATCGTTCTAATATGCTACGGTTGGGCTTTGATCCCTAGTCAGGACACAAACAGGAATCAACCAACGGTTGCATAATTAAGTGGGACAACAAATTAATGTTTTTCTCTCTCTCTCTTTTTCTCCCTTCCTGTCTCTCTCTAAAATTAATAAATAAAATAAATTTTAAAAATACATTGTGAAAAAACATAAATTTGCATCAAGGAACTTCTACAAAATAACAAGCACTAATCTTTAATACTGTCAAGGTCACAAAAGTTAAGGCAAGCCTGAGGAAATGTTCCAAAATGAAAGGGACTAGAGAAATATGAGTTAGGCAATGTATGGCCAATTAACATATGTCAGAGGAGGCAAGAACACACAGTGCTGTAAAGACAGTTTGTTCAATAAATGCTGTCGGGAAAATTGGACAGGTACATGCAAAAATATGAATCTAGACCACCTTCTTACATCATGTACAAGAATAAACTCAACATGGATTAAAGGCTTAAATGTAAAACTCAAGACCATAAAACTCATAGAAGAAAGCATAGGCAGCAAAATCTCTGACACTTCTCCTAGCAATGTTTTTTCTGATATATCTCCTCCAGCAAGAAAATAAATGACTATGTCAAACTAAAAAAGTTTTTGCACATCAAAGGAAACCAACAAAACAGAAAGACAACCTACTGAATGAAAGAAGATATTCACCACTGATAAATCTGATGAAGCATTAATATACAAAATTTATAAAGAACTCATACCACACAAGACCAAATAAACAATCATATAAATGGGCTGAGGACTTGAATAGATACTTTTCCAAAGAGGACATATAGGTGGCCAATAAATATATGGAAAGAGATTCAATGTCACTAATCATCAGAGAAAGGCAAATTAAAACCACAATGAGATATCACTTCACATCTGTCAGAATGACCATCATTAATCAACAAATATCAAGTGTTGGAGAGGATGTGGAGAAAAGAGAACCCTCGTGCACTATTGGTGGGAATGCAGATTGGTGCAACCACTATGGAAAATAGTGTGGAACTTCCTAAAAAATTTAAAAATGGAACTGCCTTATGACTCAGCAAATCCACTTCTGGGTGTACATCTGAAGAAACCTGAAACACTATTTTGAAAAAATATATGCACCCCTATGTTCATTGCAGATTTATTTATAATAGCTAAGATATGGAAGCAGCCCAAGTGCCCCAAAATACATGAGTGGATAAGAGAGTGGTGGTACATAGATAAAATGGAATAATACTCAGCTATAAAAATGACTGAAATCTTACCATTTGCAATAACATGAATGGACCTAGAGGGTATTATGCTAAATGAAATAAGTCAGTCAAAAACAAATACTATATGATCTCACTTATATGTGAAATTTAATGAACAAAGTAAACAAATTAGAAACAGACTTGTAGATACAGAGAACTCCCCTTTCCTCTGATGGTTGCCAGAGGAACAGGGGTCGGGGTGCTGGGTGAAAAAAGGTGGAGGGATTAAGAAGTCCAAATTGATAGTTCCAAGTTAATGACGGGAATGTAAAGCACAGCACGGGGAATATAGTCCATATTGTAACAATTGTGTGTGGTGCCAGATGGG
Organism: Macrotus californicus; assembly: GCA_007922815.1. Classification (NCBI taxonomy): domain Eukaryota; kingdom Metazoa; phylum Chordata; class Mammalia; order Chiroptera; family Phyllostomidae; genus Macrotus; species Macrotus californicus. Next base: position 3,571 of record VMDR010025793.1, read on the forward strand.
TACTGCAAGTGTTAGAAGGGACACTTTGTAAAGTATATGATTGTCCAACCACTGTGCTGTACACCTGAAACTAATACAAAATAATGTTGAATATAAATTGCAATTGAAAGATAAGTTTTAAAAAAGTTACATATAACCATCCCTAATCATGTTTTCTTATCACGCTGGGTTTTTATAGAGATGCAAGTAACTGAGCCGAAAGGAAGGCCACAGCAAAAAAGGGGAAAAAAAAATCCCCAAATCTGTGTAAAATAGTATTCTCTCTGTGCACGTATTCCCTTAATGCTATAAATATTTGAGAAAGAAAATGTCTAAGATTGATTTTGTTTATTTGTTATGATTTTATTTTATACTGTCAACATAGTTCTCAGTCCCTCTGCTGACTTTAAAATGCTACTTTAAGCTACTTTGTGTTCAGTCAAAATCGGAATGTGTGCAAAAAAAAAAACACAGAACTTCTGGTGCTCACTCATTCCGATGTTAGAAGAAGTTCTCTGTGTCCACTAAATTAAAACATCCTCATCATCAGCTGTCAAGCCTTGGAGAATTTGGCACAGCGTCATGTTTCTATTTATGACAGCTCATGGAGGGCATGCTGCGAACTGCTTTTTTCCTGCCTGGGACCCAATTAGGAGTGACAAATGCAGGAGTTTTAATGCCCCCAATACAAATATGTGATACTAAGCATCCATCTAGAGGTGAGGTCACGAACTTATTTGCCAATGTCCAACATTCTGAAACAAGAGAGTTCAGGTTTGCTTTGCCAACATTAAGACTCTAGATCTAGAAGTCAAAATGTTGCTTAGCAAAGCAGAAATGAGTCCAGGAGAGGGAAATTGCCTGCAGGTGGCGAGAATATGATTGACTCCTGGGAAGAAAAAAACAAACACGGAGACTTAATTTCTTTGAGAACACTGAAGACATATAATAGAATAGAAGACGTATAATAGACATATAATAGACGTATAATAGTGGTCCAGGAAGGTAAAATTTGTGAAAGGAGAAGCATTTCATTTGATCGTTGTCGGAGGGATTGCTAGCAGATATATGTCTAAAATGATTATAGAAAGCATATTGCAAGATTGGAGGGAGACCTAGCTAGTGCTTCCATTTTCCTGCCCTTGAGCAACCAACTCTTCCTCACTTGGGTGTATTAGAAGGTTTCGTGGTAGAGTGCAAAAGAGAACCAAATGCACAATCCTTGACTAGGAGTGATGTTAAAAATAACTGTGACAAACTGTGTACCCAAGCAAAGTGACGATAGATAGAAGTGCTTCTTTACAAGGCCATGGTGCCATCATGGAACCAAACTATGTGTCTTCTCACCAGGCTCCCCTGTGTCTCCAAAGAAATAATCTGTAGCTTCAGGCAGTTAAGAAAAAAATAATTTGGAGAAGATCAGAACGATCCACACTGTGACATTGTGTATCTTGAATTTTGTGATTGGTTAATTTTGCCAGCGGTGATGACTTCATAATGATATGCATGTGCCCCTTAAGCTCTTGTGAACTTGGAGCCTTCATGTAACATAAGCAAAGATGCTTTTGAGATGATCTAAATTGTCTAGTTCAAATACCACAGATTTGGGGGGGGGGATTGAAGTCTGATAGCTTCTTTGCCCTATATATTCTGTAAAAATCATGAACTTCCTTGTAGTTTTAAAAAGGGTAGTTCTCTTCCCTGCCACTAAGTCACCAAGAATACTGATTACTGAGTTTATTAAAGTACTTACTTAAGTGTTATCTTTCCAGTCACCTCTGTGTTATTCATGAGCTGATTATCTAGATGGTGAATTACCCCTGTTCCTTCTTCTCTTCCCTTTTTCCTCTACTCCCTGCCCACTGGCTATTTCCATGCTTGTTAGCATTTCCACTAGTTTGTAAGCAACAGAAGGAAGGCAGAATGAAATGCCAATCAGTCAATTTTATTACTTGTTAGCAACTCTTATAAAGGTTTTGGTACAAGAAGAAAATTTAAAGTAGCTGTTAAAATTAGGTCTGGAGGATTATCTACGGCATGTATTTATTCATGTTCTTTTTCTTGTCTATTAGCATAATCTATGACTATTGCAGTTTACAATTATCTTGAATAAAAATACACTTTTAGTGGAGATAGTCACATTTTATTAATAAAGCTGTGTAGTCTGTAAAACACATTGGGAGCTTTCATTATGATGGTATAAATATACATGTAAAATATTATGATTAAAAGTGACTACTTAAATAATACTGGTAGTATTTAATAATTGATATTTGCAACATGGAGAGTCAACTGATGAAATATGCAGTATTTAAAGTTTCCATCTGTAGATTTTCATATTCTCTAGTTTCTAGTGCCTCATGAGCAGTCAGATCACTAAGACTTCCAATTTATAATATTCCAAGAAAGTTTAAACTAAAGACACTACTGATATCCCGTCTCCTTTCCATGGAAAATTTAACATAGTGATTAATTACAGATGGTATAATTCTATAATGCCAATATCATTCATTGCATCACTATTCACCTATTGCCTCAAAGTTGGTAGATTTTATCCACTGAGACGATTTAAAAAGTGCCATCATATAATGTAGTGAGATATTCTATTACGGCAAAAAATAAACAACCTTACCTAGAAATTTCTAAAGCTTGACAAGTGTCTGTTTTTCTTGTCTAAGAATATAAAGTTCTGGATTTATTACCTTGGCAATTTCTCATCCCCCATCTAGCAATGCAGTATAATAATCAATAGTATAATCTTGCTACAGGAGGAAAAAAATGACCTACTATTTACAGGTAGCCTGAACTACTAATTTACATTAAAGGTTTAAGGACTCTTCAGTATTTTTTAAGGAAATCAGTACTCAGTCCCCCTTTCTGACAGAGAGAAGCTTTGACCTCTTGAATGGGTATGTTTGGAGTACAAGCTCTTTACCTCAATTGGAATTATTTTCATGGCCTCTACACTGCTATTTTCTCAATAATAATTATCACAGGACTAGTGATAAATACTAGTGATTAATAATCTGCCTGAGCCTTTTCAATTTTTTTCCAACTTGGCTGAGAGTACAGATTAAAATGAGGAAATTTTACCCAAGGCAATGCAAGAATGACCTCCCTCCCCCAACAACCTCCACACACAGCAGAGTAAACAGAACTGCAAACTCCACAGAAGAATTAATGGAATAAATAAATGAAAACTAAATGAACAAATAAATATGATCACAGGTGTGTTTTCACGCTAACCACAATGTCAGTAGAAGCTCAGGCTTCAGTCATCGGGTAATTGCATTCCTAGACCATTTCTGGGAGGAAGATAGAGTCTAGAGTATCTGGAGTGTGGTAGGCCAGGCATACCAAGGCAGGAGAAAAGATAAAATGTGTTCTCATGGGCAAAGGAAAAGCTGTGAAGCCATAAGGTTAGTGAGCTTTTATTTCATTGAAAGATTTCACGTTATCATTTCCCCCCAATGTTTGCAAAGGCAGATAATATATGTATTGGGAAGAAAGCTGTGCAGTATTTATCTCTGAAATATAGCAGAAAATCAACACCATCTCAGCAGCCCTACCAAAACTGGCACCTGTATTTTTTAGCATCAGACAGGGAAAATATGGGGCTGATCTGTAGCCCAAGATGGTTTATTTTGCAAATATTGTGTATCCTTTCCAAACACTAAGGTATTGCTGGGGGAAGTGATGGTTAGAGCAGCCTACGGAATCTGAGGATCTTGAGTAAAACAGAATCTAGAAATTTTTGTATCAAATTCTTCAATGTCACAACTGGACAAATGTTCCAATTGTCTGGTTGAAGCACTCTTCCAGGACCCAATTGTTAGATCTGGCCTTTTTTTTTCCCTTCAGATACATATTTGATAGATTGTCATATAGGCATATTTCATTCAGAAAGTAACATAATCTGAAAAAGAATAAAGATCATTCAATTCCTGAATGCTAAAACGGAACCTTCGTATGAACTGATTAATGGCATCTGGAATGAATGGCATAAGGGATTAGGTGTGCCTTCTTGGCAAAATGCACACCACCACTAAGGTGGTGCCATAGCTATAGGGATAAAAAGATTTAAGATCAAAATAACCATGATTATGTTCAAGGAAACTTTAAAATCAAATGTGGATAGACCAACATATCAAGACTCTTAGAAATTGTTTCATCTCAAGTGTCATCTGTGTTAAAATATTTCAGGACACCTTGCTGTCACTGTAGACCACAGGACTCTGAGGGATGGCATAATGGTAGAAGAATTTGAATGTGATACCCTCCTCCAGCCCCACCCCCAAAATCAAGGTGCATTATAGGAATTCTGGAAGAATACTTATCTTTAGATTTTATTGTTCTTGCGTGCACTGCTTGGAGACTGTAGATCTTAGCTAGGAACTACTACATTACTTTTCTTTTTTGATTTCTTTGGAAAGTGAGAAGAAGACAGAATTCTCAGACTGAGGATCTGCAGAGCAAGGGTAGCCTTTGCTATGCTCTGCTATTCTAGTTTCATTGCCAAGTTTATTGTTCGGCAATTTTGGCTGCTCCAGCTTGTACAGGAAGAGACATAAAGTCTGATTGAAGGAAGTGATTGGATAAAAATGTCTTCTTTATTTGGTACATGCTAAACCATGAACTGTTTCACTATAATGAAAATTTCCTGAAAGCTATGGCACACCTTGTCTCCTTTACTGCTACATTCCCAGAGACAACGCTGTTGGGCAAAAGTCTCCTATTAAAAAAAAATCACAGCCGTGTTGAGGCAGGGGCATCAGAGTGTTGGGTTTCCCCAAAGGGTCACTCTACATCTCAAAGGCACACTTCCTGCTCCCCCAAACATATTGTAAGTAATTTTTGCCAGAACATGTTTCTTTGTAAACTTAGCCATCATGTGCTTAAGAAGTTCTTTTTGTGCTGAATATTTGTGTGTGTCTTGTATGTTTTTCTTTTGTATGTTCAAGTTTTGTCAAAGTAAGGCACAATCGTATTACAAATTAATGAAATTATGATTTCTATACACCTGAAGTAACTACTTTTTCCAGAAAACATTGTTTTTGTTGTTATCATTGTAGCCAGAATAGAAAAGTGAAGACTAACTAGGAGTTGTATCATGCCCTTTCCCCACCCCTAAAAGTAAACTATGGGCTCTCCTTCGATTGCCACAGGATTTCACGACTTTGCTATAGTTTCCTTCTGCTTTATTTTCTCAGAGTGAGTTGCTTCAGACTGACTGAGCGGCAGATCTGACAGTCAAGTCCTGTCCAGAGCAATGCAAGCTTGTCCTCTGGTGACAGTGACAATCTGGAAATGCTGCTAAACCTGCACAGGTACACTATTTTCCCCCGCTGACTCCCACATTCTGATGGGAACGGACAAAGAAATAAATATTACTCCCATTTATTATTAATGATATTTTTGAGTCCTGTTACAGTTAGGGAACCATGCTAACACGCCCTCAGTCTGGCTGGAAATAGACGTGAGGGAAGACGTCTACATTAGGAATCTCACTGTTAAGAACACTTAACATGTGCTGATCACCATGGGAATAGAGAAGTGGCAATTTGTTTTGGGATAAGTACTAGTGAGAGGTTCCAGGAGAAAACTTTTCCTTTAGGAATGCTCATGAGAGACTCTTAAGATTTTGTAAAGAGAACATAATTCAATTACACAAACACTGATGAATGGCCGTTACATCTAAGACACTTAGAAAATACAGACATGGACCAAAAAAAAATACTGATATCAAATTATTTCGGCTATAACAGAGGAGAAAGACATATATACAAATCCCATTAAGCAAACACAGTAATGCTTAGAAGCCATATGAAAACAAAAGAAAAAATATTCTGACCCTGAGATTATGAAAACTTTCTTACAGACTATTCACCATTTTATTTATCCAGTCATTCGTTCAACCACTTATACAACAAAGTGTCAGTCAGACAGTGTTCTAGAGACTGAGGATACAGTGAAAACCAAATCAGACAGAGTGAGCCTTACATTGTAGTCTCAAACATAAGATAATAAACCATTGGAAAAACAACGAAATAAGTAACTATCCAATGGTAACACATGCTATTCTGATGAATCTTGGCCTCAAGGATACATTAAATTGGCCAGAGAAAGCTTCTCAGAGGACGTTAACACTGTAGCTGTGTTCTGATTGACAAGAAGGAGTCAACCTTTTGCACATCAGAGGGAAAAGTCTTCTAAGCAAAGATATTGCTGGTCCAAAGACTGAAAGAGGGAAGAGAAGAGGCCAATTTGGCTAGAGCAGAAGGAGAAGGAGATGGGGTAGTCCAAGAGTGACATGAAAGGTAAAAAAAAAATAGCCAGATCAACTAAGGCTTCATAATCCAGAATTTGGAACATATGTTAAGTGCTACAGAAAGACATTGAAGAATTTTTAGTGGGTGTTTTATAGGATCCCTTTTGCATCTGTGAGGTGCACGGAGTAATAAAGGAGCAGGTTCCCCAAGTGTAGGACTACTTCAGAAGCCCAGGATGAGTGTGACTTTTTATTTTTCCCAACAGGGGGCTTAGAAATGTCATAGCAGAGAATGAAAAATGTGAATTAAATCAGAATATTTTGGAATCACTGAGTTGACTGGAGCACTGTGGTTAGGTAATGGGAGAGTATTTAATATGATCCTTAAGAACTTCAACCAGGTAGACAAGAAAACATTATTGTAAGAGGGAATATATGCAGTGTGAGTAGACAATGTGACCAAAATGGGATGGAGGATGAGATACACAGACTCCAGGAACACAGGTGGCTTGTGGCCACGTGGCACATGCTTGTTAATGGCTGTCTGTTCCAAAGCAATAATGGGCCTACTTATCTCTGTGAAAACATTGCTGCAGGTCAAACAGGTTCACCCCTCTCAGGGTGAACTGTGGGTCACAGAACAACTTGCTCCTGAAGATGATGTTGGTCATACGACGTCCTAGAAACCATTTTGCCTAACAATGACATTGCTTATATGTGGAATCTTAAAAAGCCAAGCTCCTAGAAACAACAAGTAGAACGATGCTTACCAGGGGCTGAGGATCAGAGGCAATGGGGTGATGTTAGTCAGAGGATAAAAATTCGCAGTTAGAAGATTATTAAGTTCTGGAGACCTAATGCACAGCATAGTGATTATAGTCAACAATGCTGTATTATATACTTCAAAGTTGCTAAGAGATTAGATCGTAAATGTCATCACCACAAAAAGAAGAAATTATAATTATGTGACATGATGGAGGTGCTAACACTATGTTAATAGTCATATTACAAAATATAAATATATCAAATCAACACATGTACTCCCTAAACCTCATCAATGCTATATGTCAATTATATCTCAATGAAAAGAAAAAATGGGATTATATGTATAAAACATCTAAGAAAAGAGAATTGGATCATGTCATGATTGAAATATAATGGTGTGCTTTTTTTTGAGAATGTGTCTGTTTATAAGTATTCTTGTTCTTACAATTCACCGCATCAGTGTTTTTCAAAATAGTGAGAGTCCACAGACTGCTTGATGATATATTTGCAGAGCTTCATGATTAGGAAACCCCATTAAAATCTAATGGCTATTATTTTGTGTCTAAACCCAAAACAAATTCTTGTTAAAAAATTGAGTTACATAAACTTGTTATAATTTGATCATATTCATGATTCATAGTATGTTAATTTCTCATGAAGAACCTACACAACCCAGAAAACACATTCATGTAGTATCTGGGTGGATCTATGACCAGGAATATATTTATTAGAAACTTAAATAGGTAATTAAGTCTCCAGCTAGAAATAAGAATAGTAGTATCTAATATGATCTAACAATTATGATTTTGTTTTTGCTGTCATTGTGTATGTGATTTTCCACATTAATATTCTCATATATAATAATACTCAGAATTTTCTGGAGTTACCTGCACTGGAACATTCCCACTGTGAACAATGGAATATGTTTAAATTTAATAATTTGCCTTTAAGTAATTCTATCCAAATTTACCTATTTATAGTACTCTACCGTTGAAGTCCAAGATTCAGCAAGTGAAAACTTAGGCTGAACTAAAAACACTGATAACAAAAGTTATTTCAGTTAAACTGGAAAGTTCACTGGATGCATAACCTTGGCCTGTGCTTAAGAATGGGGTTCAAATCACCAGATGCCTCATCTTGAGGGCTGACTGCCAAGTGAGTAAATGCCAAGAAAATGTGTGACTATAATTCGAGTCTGCCTGTAATTTATATTTCACAATTTTAGAGAGATATCTGAAATTCTTTCATTTCTAATTTAGTTCCTTTCCTGACTTAACTCAGTGTACATGATTCAATGCATTTATGATAGCTTCATATTTTAGAAGATACAACTTTGGCATTTTGATTCAGAATTTAAGATAAAATTTAAAGTAAACAATCTTTTATTTAGGTAGCACTTTTCCCTTGATAAACATACATGCAAGCTCCTCAAGTTTAAGTCCAAAATCTTAGCCTCATAAGCATTTTATATTTTTAAATATTTTTAGTGTTTCAAAGTTCTCTTCTTGCTTTATGGAAATAGTAAATCCTTCTAATATATTTAAATAATTTAAGTTGTATGAGAAAAAAGGAGGTTATGGTTTTGTTAAAAGAGTCTACACGGCAGCCTGTTTTTCTCAACCTGCAGCCTGACGTTTTTAACGATCTTCCTTGGCCCTGCACTTGATATTTGCCATCCCCTCCTGGCCACCACTTTACCTTATTTTTAATATTCCAGAGCACCTTTAATATCGGTCAGCTTGTGTGTTCATCTTTTATTAAAGATTTATGGCACAGTGTAGAAAATGAAATGGCTAAAGATTAAATGTTGACTATCATTGTTCCTAGAAGTATTCACTGTGCAATTTTTAATTTGTTACTCTGGCTCCCCTTAACTTTGGATATTCCTCAGGTTTTAGAGCCCCTCCTTGTAAAGCTTTCCAAGAAAACAGGGTTTTAAAAAAATTTATTTTCCAAAAAAAATCAGCTCTAACTTTCCTCTTCCTGACTTTGCCTTGAGGCTAAGGTAGTGGGAGTGGGGTTCTGACTTTCACATCCCTGAAGGTCTTGATTGTGCTTCGCTGAAGGAACAGCCATCTTCCCAAAGAGAAGTTCTGAGCAGCCTAATATATGAACGTGGCTGCCCCAGCTGTTTTCTTAAGGGTATATTAGAGAGATGCCCTCGCTTTCCCATTGTATATGCAGATAGCCTGAAAGTTTTTAACTATTTTGCTTCACTTGTAGTTTGATAACCCTTGAGGAAAAATGCTACATATGTTTTTAAGACAAGATTTTGTACTTGCATTACAATATTTGCTTAAAATATCCTCACTGAGCTATTATATTCCTCAACTTATGAGTTCATTTTTTAATTATTTTTTATGGTTTTATTACAGTTGTCCAAATTTTCTCCCCTTGCTCTCCTCTGCCTCACCCTCCCCCCGACTCCCACAGTCAGTCCCCACCCTGTTGTCCATGCCATGGGTCATTTGTACCTGTTCCTTCACTAAACCCTTCCCCTTCTTTCCTCCCTCATCTCCCTTTTTAAAAAAATGTAAAACACCAATATCTGTGATTGGGAGAAGAAAACAATGGGCACTGAGAAATAAGTTGCTCTAATACTGATGTCCAGTGTCTTCATCTTCCTTCCCGAGGGCAATCACTATTATCAAATTCATGTATTGTTCTATACATTATGACTATATACGTGCACAGATGTATATAGTGCATGTATATACAATAAAAACAGTAATAGGTTTTGTGCACTGATTTGCTCCTCATTTTTTATCTGTTTAGCTTTATATATTGGGTACATTTCATATCAGCAAAATAGTTCTGATTTTTGTAAAGGCTGAATGTAGAGCTCCTTGCCTCTGGTTCAGGAGTAGTTATATGTATACAGTCCTAAAATTACATTTGGCCCTTTGAAGGCAACTGCGAGGCTGATGTGGCCCCCAGTGAAAATGAGATTCACTGCCCTGGCCTAGCGCACTGTGATGTATTTATTAGGTCTTCTACTGATTGACTTCACCATTGTCTGAACTTATTGCTGGTCCATATTGTAAAGTGATGTATGCTCTTCTACCTATATTTTGAGCACATGAAACATTAGAGGTCCTAGATAACCCTAGCAACAGAATTGCTGGTTCAAATATAAGTCAATTTGACATTTTGAAAGATGATGCCACAATATCTTTTAATGCGTGTCCATCAGTTTGTATTCAATCTCTGTGATCATTCTGGAAAATACAACATGGGTAACGTCAATCACTGCACAGCTCCTAAGAGGCAACAAATGAACCAAGTCAGAGAAAGTACTCTGAATGCAATGCCTATCAAGGAAATCCTGGTTGAATCCTGTGTCTATTATCTTGTGACCTTGCAAAATGTACTTAATTTTCATACTTTAGATCTTTTTATTTGTAAAGTGTTATTTACAATAAAATTCACTGGTTAGGTTGCTACAAGAATTTTAATTAGTGTACATAAATCACATTAAAACAATGTATAATACCAAGGGAATGCAAATTAGCTATTATTAATCCAATCTAGAGGACAGACAGATAATAATCAAATAAACACAAATATATATAAAGTTGCAGCTATTATGATCATTTGAAGGAGAGGCACTGAAATTCAGAGTCTACATTATGGATCTTGCTATGTCAAGAAGCCTTTTTTATAACAAGGGCTTGATGATTCAGCTGAAATCAGAAGGATAAGTCAGAGTTAACCAAGTGAAGTTTAAGAAGAGCAT
>VMDR010025794.1:0-14317 GCA_007922815.1 Macrotus californicus
TAACATCAGGAAAAGAATACCAAATAAACCAATAGAAAGCATGAGACATGAATCAATAAAGATAAAAGATTAAAATAATGAAAGAAATAGAAACTAACAAAAGATAGAAAAAGTTAAAAACTGAAAAGACCCAATAAATCTAATTAAAAAGAAGACAAAACCAAGACATATGAGATTGCCAATGAGAAAGATATCATAGATACTCAAGAGATTAAAAGAGCTAGAAGAGACTATTATGTGGGACCATGTGATAACCAATTTGAAAATCTGGAAGAACTATATTATTTTTCATAAAAATATAAAGTATCAAAATTGATCCAAGGAAAGGTGACAAAACCCACCTGAGTAGACCCATAACTGTATACTAGACTGAAAAGACAACTAAAGATCTTCCATTAAAAAAAAAAAAGAAGGCAAACATATATCATAGAAGTCAGTACCAAGATCAAATACTTTTATAATTATGTTCTATTTCACCTTTAAAAGTAGGTATAACCTGTATTATTTGTGTTATTCCAGGCCACAGAAAAGTTGGTAAACTCCCTGTAATCTAACACCAAACAAGGACAGTAAAAACTACAGGTAGTGTTCTAGAAAAATGAACTTAAACCTATAAAAAGGTTCAATAGGAACTGTATTTGCAAAAAATATATATGAGAATAACATCAAGATTCTCACTATCTAAGTGCTCCCACGGTGGCAAGACAAGTTAGGTGGAAGCCCTCCACAGTACCTGGGCAGGAAACGTGTGGGTCAAGCCTGGAGACCTCCCCTCAGTGTATACTACAGGGTGTTGCTCAGATGAAACGGAGAAACCAAACTTTATTAGGGCGGTGGCAGTTATCGTTAGGGAAGTTCAATGAAGTAAAGTCTTCCTGACCCATTGTTTTAATCTTAGCTAAAATTCAGGGAAACTGAATATGTGTCAGGCATTAGGCGAAGCACTTTTTGCACGATTTTCTCCTGTAACCCCAACAACATCCACAGGAGGTAGGTATTATTCTTATCTCAATTTTGAAAATGAGGAAATAAGCTTCCCAGTGTCACAGGGCAAGGAAGTGTCAGAGCCAGGATGTGAATCCTCGTACGAACCCAGGCCTGAAGCACTGTGTTTGCTCTCTCCACGCCTGCTCTGCGGGCCTTCTCACCCGCACCGTCTTTGTCTATGCCATTCCTTTTGCCTGGGACACCTAACCGTAATGATAGTAGTGGTTAATAATAAAGGTTATTATTAAAATAATGGCTGCCATCTATTGAGAGATGACTATGTTCCAGGCACTGTGCTAAGCATGCTATATGCATTGTCTCATTAAATTGTCCTAACAATCCTGTGAGGTGGTTATTACAAATTAATCATTCAACAAAACATGGTGAATTATGTGATCCAAAGGCACAGTGGCAAGACTGGAAGAGCAGTGGTTGGTGAAAGATCGGTTCAAACCTGTATTACGAAAGAAAATGTCTATCAGCCTAAAATACTTCCTAACAAGAGTAAAAAAAAGAAAAATCTCAATTTCTACATATAGTTTTACTACCATTAAAAGGTCGTTAATCAAGCTAAAAAAAGCTGTTGAAAAGTCTTGGCAGAGCAGCATTACAAATATTTCATATGTAGCCAGGAAAACATATAAATCAATTAATCATAAAAGAAAACTCTGTTTAGAAAATGAGACATCCACCTTATCAGACCTCATCAGTTATCTCCTCACATGATTTCAATATCTTCACATAAAGTTAGGAGCTACTAATACAGGAGAAGGTAACACTACATATTAACTACTTGCTACCTCAAAGATATTCCATATTTGCCACGTATAATGTGCTCCTGGGTATATTACGCACTCACGCTTTTGGCCCAAACTTTCAGGAAAAAAAAATCTTTCATTTCAATTTTTTAGTTCAATTATTTATTGATTGATATTTAGAAATAAAACCAATTATTGTATTCTAGGGCATTATTTTGCATACAGATATCGTTATTGCTTTCTAGAGTTATGCTTTTAATGCATAACCATAAATAAAAGAATTAAAAACATTTATATAGATATGGAATTAGTATTATCCATGTAAATGTGCATCCTTATTTTTCCCTCAAAAATTTGGGCAAAAAGTGTGCATTATATATGACAAAATATTGTAATTTCCTGTCTTCCATGGGCCTCATAAATTGGCCCAAGAAAAGAAATTCCTAGATAACTACTTCTTGATCCAAGATAATGTTAATGTATCTTAACTGTAGTACTCTTTTGGTAAATTTGGGGAAAAGGTGCAAAGATTTTTAACTCCACACAGCAAATGGAAAAAATACAACTCTTTAAGAATTGTTAACTTACATGGCTTATTGACATTTAACTAGATTGAATGAAGAAACCTATCCTTACAACTAAACATGACTCTCTTTTAAAATCTGTATCAAGATAGAAAAGAACTATAAGAAACATTTTGATTTAAATAGGCAAATTTTGAATATGGCTTGTATATTAAATTTCTCGACCATGATGATGCTATTATAGTTACTCAGGAGGGTCTCTGTTCTTAGGCGATGCCTACTGAAGCATTTTGGGGCGCAGTGCCGTAATGTCTACCTCTTTCCTGTGGCGCAGCAACAGCAAAGGGCAGGGTATAGCAACACAGTTAAAGGTGGCAGCTCTGTGTGAAGGGGGTATGGGTTTTATCACACTAATTTTTCAACTTATCTGAAGGATTATAATTTTTCAAAATAAAACGGTAAGAGATGAAATTTGATTACATAAAATTATCTGCCTTTCTGTCTTATATCTTAGTAACTGACACAAGTTATAGAAATGCTTTTATTTTTCTATGTTCCCACCCAATAATTATCCTTAGGTGAATATAAGTCCTAACATTTATAAGACCTACCAATGTACCAGGAAGGGAATTATAAATAGATATGATGGCCCAATGTAGAAAAATCAGACAAATGCAGTTTCTCTTAAGCTGTAGTCCCAAAATACTTAAAAAACACCACCGAACCTTAGTGTATTAAGGTGACTCGGAGGGATAGTTGGATCCATTTTGCAGTAGCTGCGTGATGCTGATGACACCTGAATTCTTGTCTTTCATCTACTTTCCTTTCCAGGCAACATGTGGCATCCCCAAGCCTGGAGAGAAGTGGTCTTTCTCTAAGCATGTGGGACTCCCCCTTAACTCCTGTTGATTGAGGCCAGGAAGTCTGATGAAGGATAAAAAGTTCCAAATTTCTGTGGGGGGTGAGGAATGGGGGGAATTTCCCACCCACAGAGAGTGTTGGAAGCATCAAGAGTATTTGAAGTTCCTCAGGTGATTTATCTGTGGAGCTGATTTGAGAGCCTAGGCTCTAGAGACTTGTTTCTCAGGGTGGTCTGTGGACCACCAGCAAGGGCATCACTGGACCCTTGTTAGATTATAAGAATCTTAGGCCCCACCCTCGACTCACTGAGTCAGAACATGCTTGCTAACAAGATCTGAGTGATTCAAAAGCACATTAAAGTTTGAATACAAAATGAGTGCGATGATCCGACTGATAGGGGCTGATCCAAAACTCTGATGACATTTTACATCTCTACCCTATGGCCAGGCTATGATAAAATACGGTTTTGTCCTTAAAGAACTCAGTCTCTTTCAATTAGATACTAAGCCTTTATAGGACAAAGATCCTTCCTAGTTTCTCTCCGTAACTGCAGAGTCTAGCACCGTGTTTCATAACCACTGAGTTACCTGCCATAAATGCCTTTGATCATGCCAGTGGAAATAAGAGTGCTTTGAAATTAGGAACCATATTTTATCAAAGGATTCCAGATCTCATGCTGCAAATATAACACACCAGGCCTTCCTTGAAAGTTTAGGGAATATCAAGAAAGAGAATAACATTATTGGCTTCCAGATAAGCTCTTGGAAATCTGTGGACCTTCAGCAAATAAAAATACGCTTCAAACAAAAAAATCACTGTAGTACCACATGCCCAATTATTTCTTTTATCCAAATACATCGAGAAGGCCTGTGGATTTTTACTGCTTCACTCCCCTCTCTGTTTACACTTTTAGAGTGTAAATTAAAAGTGAAGTTCAAAGAAAACCAATTTTCTGAAGTTATTCTCTAGAGAAAAGGCAATGAAAGGTAAGATAAATTAAGGATTGCATTTACTGATAGCAAACAATGGGTTTTTTCAGCATAGATGACTCATTAATTCAACTAATACTGAAGAGTACCACATGAGTAAAAGCTTTCCAGGGGTGGTTATAGATGTGGTAATGAAAGGTCTGTGCTTTTCGCTCCTTCGAGTCCATTGTTGTTATTGTCAGTGCATTAGTGCAGTGTTCTGAAACGTTTTCCCCACAGCAAACTTGACACATACCCGACCAAATAAATTATGGGTCCCAGCTTGACTGCTTCTGGCCAGAACAAGAATTTCATATGCCAACTCATGGCTGAGCCATAGAGTGTCTTTATTAAAAGGAAAGAATAGTTGCCATTTCGTGAAAGTTTAATAGATGCTAGAAACTGTGTTAAGTATTTTCATGCTTTTTTTTTTTTTACTTAAACTCTCAAACAGCCTTAGGACCCATATGCATCATCAGCCCTGTTTTTCAGAAGAGGAAACAGAGGCTCAGAAAGCTTAGCCTAGTTGCTCTAAACCAGCCAACAGGGACAAGCTCTTCTCTGACACTTCTCACAGTTACTAAGGGTCAGAAAGTTTCTTCCTAGTAACATCTCTTGACCTGAGCTGGAATTTTGTGAAACACGCAGGGAGGCAGAAGTCTGGTCTAGGGGGGTTTTACACTTTTAGTTCATGCTCATCTTGTGTAGTAGGAACATGTTGGCAGGATCCGTTCAGCAGAAGGTGGCAGTACTTGACACCGAGATCCTTAACACCACCAAAGATTTCCAGGAGGGAGCCAGCTTCCAAATTATGGACTCTTCCTCTTAACTCCCCACACCTCTTAGTCCTCTGAGACGAGGAAGGAGTACAGCAAAAGTAGCGGAAATTAATAATTTATTAGGACAAGTCTTTTAACCCACACCCTTAACAACAACAAAAATCCTGATTTTACATATTGCTTTTGGTATATATAATCACTGCATATTGCCAGAAATAGTATATAAAAATACTGTAAATTTTTAAATGCATAGGAGGGCAGGTCTTCTTTCCTATTTTTTTTTTTTATTGGTGGAATCCCTTACATTTCCAAAGTCAGTTATGAGAGCAAGATGATCTGCCTATCAAATAGATAAACAGTATTATTTATCACAAACAGAATCGAAAACACTCACTGAAGTGCAATCATATTTTACTCATTAGAGAAACCTTGTGATCTCCGTGTCTGGGTATGGGTCATATGAGTTTTACATTTAACATGCACATGGTAATGGAACCCAGAAATGCCCTCTAATATCCTCTTCAAGAAAGAAATCTGGCAGTGAGCCCCATGCTTTATGAAGCAACTCTCTGACTTGCATGTATGCTAAGCTTTAGGCAACAATATGTCTGTATATATTCCCATGACTAGTGAACTTCAGCAGATGTCTATGCTGAACTGTAAATACATAGTAAGCCAAATCAAATTAAATACCTTTTCAAGCCAACAAATTACATGCAGGAACAGATAAACTCCGTAAGATGAAAAAATTAATAAAGCATTTATTACTAACCCATGTCCCTCTCAAATATAAAATTAGTAAAACTGCCAGTTTTTAAACTCAAATTGCCCTCAATATACCAAGATCAGAAGTGGTAAACTCAATCAGAGACTGAAATAACCACCAATGAGTGAGTTGTGAGCAAATTGATATTTCTATTCTCTGAGAGGCTGCTGATGTGAAAATACGGGGTTTGAAAATCTTTTCACCTCAAGATTAATTGCATTTCCGGGAGGAATGTGTGCGGTTGATAAGATGACAATAAACAACTGCCTTGGGCTGGCTCAAACTTAAGTAGTTCTTCTTCCACATTTTTCATCTTAAATATTATCCTGAGCTCAGCATGTCTGTGTGTCAAAAGGATGTTTGTGAAATGTTGTCATCCACTGGGAGTTAAGAGAATTCAACTTTGGCCTCATGCTATACATATCAGAAGAATTCTTCAAGTAAAATACTAACATGAAGGCTGAAAGTCAGCATTTGCTCTACAAATGTTCACATTGTCCATATGTACTTACTCAAACCTTTATCTTTCTTAAATTTTTGAGAGGAAAGTGATGGAGTTCTGCCATGACACAATATTATAAAGCCTGAATTAATAAAACAGCAAGCTCAGATGAAAGCATTTGGGGACATCATGATTAAGGACACAAGCTCTCTGAACGACCCTCCACAGTCACTGAAGTTTCCCGTGTCTCTGGTCACCTGACCGAGAAGTGTGGTCACCGTACTTACCTCATGGGTTGTCACGAGGTCATATAAGACAGCATGTGCCAAGCGCTTGGTACACTGCCTGTGTCATGGTAGTACATTCAGTACTATCAAATATCCGCGTCAATCATTTAATTATAGAGACTGAGTGAATACTCAGTCTAAGTTGTCATTTTCATGTGTAGTTCAAGGGCAGTTCTGGGGTCTACCAGTCCGAAGGCCTTGAAAGTCTTAGAAACTAGACTTCTTGCTCCGCTCTCACCTCACCTCGTGAATGATCTGAAGAGAAATTTAAAAGGCGGGATTCTGCAGGACTTCTAGTTTCTATTTGCAATTCCAGCCCAGTGACTTAGTTGTGAACTTTAACCCTGTTTTAAAACAAAGGTGCAGAGTACTTTTAATTGGGAACAAAGGGTCGTCCACTAGAGGGCATTTTCCCAGAAACTTAGCAGACATTCAGTGCCAAATCCGAGTAGCCCGAGTCTGGTCACTGGCACAACAGAAAAATTTCACCCAGGCGTTTGGACTATTGGAATTATAATCTAGTTGGTTTTTGAAAAACCAGAATCAAGATTTCAAAGACACACTGATTGGAGTCAAACTATCAAAATTCACAAGATCAAAAAAATCTACTTCTAATTTTTTACACACCATCGTGTTTAAAAATTCGTTCAAACGTTTGCCTTGCTATCTATCATGTGTCCCATTTGGCAATAGTTTCGTTAGTTCCAATAAAAACCTTATTCACGAGATTTTCAAGCATTTAAACATGGCTGCTTTAAATGTTTTGCAGCCACAGCTGGTGCCAATGTGTTAATAAAAGTCACTCAGGAAAGCAAGTCCAAGAATATGGTTGTCATTTATACTCTCTCTAGACCAGGTGTGTAGATCAAATGTTACGATACAGAGCAAGTTCTGATGCATAATTAACAGAGACTTGGACATTTAGCACTTGGCAGCATGGAACTGAATAAAGAAAATTAAACACAGTTTTAGAAGCCTACCTTGTGCTCTCTTTCACTGCTTTCTGTCGCTGACACTACAGGACAAGTGATTTTTTGCTGTCTCCTCCCTCTACCTGCCACCAAACAAAATTAAGTAATGCTATTTTTGTATTTGTTTAGTATTGCACAGCTCACAAAGTACTTTCACATACACTTCCCACTTAACCCTCACATCCACATGAAATGCAGTTTGTGAAACTAGAAAGTATTAATATTCATATGTTAAGAGCTAAGAAAGGTAGAGTGACACATTATATGTAAAAATCTAGAGATAAACAATAAACCTAGAACTTGCTCTTGAAGTGTCCCGACTGTCAGAGCACCAACAAAAGTTAAGAGCACTCTGAGACTCATCGAACATCTGCAGATCTCTGGCTCAGACCACTGGTGGCCAGACCAGCTCCAGAAGTACCAAGGAACACGACTTGGGTTGGAAAGGGCTCCAGAAGTCCACTCTTCTTGTTAAGACCAGTGGACCGTGGGCTGGTTCTCAGGATCAGAAAGGAAAAGTAGATTATATTCTGGGGGTAAAGTATGAAATTGCAATGGTATATTTAGTAGGTGGAACTGAGAATACTACTAACATAATTCAACAGAGTTAATAATGCTGATACTGTCAACTAAAAAAAATGTTCAGCATCTGCCTTTGCTTATATGTAGCTAGATGTCAAATACTTCCAAACCATATGTGGATTTAACATGGATTTGATGATACTATATAGCTGCTTTTTGATTTCTTGGTTGATTTTATACTTTGCATGTTGGAAAGAGAACATGAAAGACCAAAGGAAAAGAATTATTGCCAGAAAAATGTTTTAGTTCATCTTTCTTCTCAAAAATTGGATTTATGAGTTCTATCTTATTTTGGTAAGTTTATAATTTCCTGATGTTTTTACTTAATTTTGCCCAAAGCATACACACACACACACACACACACATATATGGATGTCTACAAATCATTCTCATAATCTCATCTGTAAGTGACTTGATACATGATAAGAATGTAGATTTATTTATAAAATGTCCAATCAATGTCAGAATTATTAGATCCTTAAACAACAGAAAAAAGAATCCTGAGATCCAGTGGGGACAGGGTTGCATATACTCAGTAGTCCTTCTTGATTCTTGTAACACATCCAAAAGGCAGCAGGGAGAACACGAAACAAAAATTCAAACTTATATTTGGTGGAACCAGGAGGTCAGACTCCAAAATATTTGTAAACGCTGCCAAAAGCAACCGAGTTTGTACAGGAAGTCCACGGGACAAGGTAGAGCAAAGCCCAGAAAGAGGAGTCCAGCAGTTGTAAATATCATAAATTTTGAAAACAAACAAAAACACTTCCTGAAGCTCAGAGACATTCTGAGAGGCAAAAGCTGTATCTATTGTCTGAACCAGAGGGTGCAAGAATGGAAATGAGCTCAATATCAGAAGATACCCCCTGAATCTGGTACACTCAGAAAAAGAGGAATCAGAGATAACTAAAAATCACACAGATAAGCTTATGTAGGGAAACTCATAGACAGTATCTAAAGATATGAAAAACTACTATATTATTAAGAAGCTAAAATTACAAAAGTAATAGAACAAAACTGCAAATGTTTCTTAATATCAATATAGCATACAGAAAGCAAAATGAAGAAAACAGAAAACAAAAATGAAGAAAACAGTAAACAGGACTTTTACTACACTGCCGTCTCTGTCCCAGCCTGGTTTACAGATGATTCCGCACAGTATGAAGGCACCACCCAACAGTGGACAGCTGCAGCCACAGCCCCATATTTGGGACATCCATGCAGGACAGTGGAGAAGGAAAATCTCCCCAGTGGGAAGAACTTTGGGCAATGCACCTGACTGTTCACTTTGCTTAGGAGAAATGACCAGACATGGGATTGTGTACCAATACATGGGCTCTGAACAATGGTTTGGCTGGATGCTCAGGAATCTGAAACTAAGAAAATGTTTGGAAAATTGTTCACAAGGAAGTTTTGGGAAGAAGTATGTGGACAGACCTTTCTGAATGGGCAAAACACACACACACACACACACACACACACACACACACACACACACACAGAAACCATGAAGACAGTCATGTCCCATGCATGTCAAAGGGTGACCTAAAGTAGGGGAGGATTATAATAATGAAGTGATAGTGACTCATTCTATGGATACCAGTCAGCCTTTCTCCCCAGCCACCCCTGTCATTGTCCATTGGCCCATGAACACAATGGCCATCGTGGCAAGGATGGAGATTATGCACAGGCTCAGCATCATGGACTTCCAATCACCAAGCCTGACTTGGCCATGGCCTCTCACAAGTGCCCAATCTGCTAGCAGCAGAGACTAACACTGAGTACCCAACATTACTCCATTCCCCGAGGGTATTAGGCAGCTACCAAGTGGCAGGTTGATTATACTGTATGGCTTCCATTATGGAAGTGACAATGTTTTGTTCTTACTGGAATAGACATTTAGTACAGATATGGATTTGTCCCTCCTGCATTAAATTGCTTCTGATAAAACTGAAATCCACGGATTTTCTGAATGCCTTATCCATCAGCATGGCATTGCACACAGCAGTGCTTGTGATCAAGGAACTCATTTCACTGCAAAATAATTGTGGCAACAGGCCCATTCGCATGGAATCCACTGGCCTTGCCATGTTCCCCACCATCCTGAGGCAGCTGGCTTGAAAGGATGGTGAAATGGCCTTTTGAAGATAGAGCACCAACTAGGTGGCAATACATTGCAGGGCTGGGAAGGGAAGGTTGTATATGCTCTGAATCAGCCTTCAATACATGGTGCAGTTTCTCCCACATCTAGGATTCAAGGGTCTAGAACTCACATCTAGGATTCAAGGGTCTAGAACTCAAGGAGTAGAAATGGAAATGGCACCCCTCACTGTTAACCCTAGTGGCTCCCTAGTAAAAATCTTCCTATGCCCAGATTTTATGCTCTGTTGAGCAATCTTGGTCATAGTTCCCAAGCGAGAAATGCTTTCACCAGGAGACACAACAAGGATTCCACTGAACTAGAAGTTAAGACACCATCCAGCCACTGTGGACTCCTCATGCCTTTGAGACAACAGGCTAAAAAAACGGAGTTACTGTGCTGGCTGCAGTGGTTGATCCTTCCTTCCAAGAGGACACCGGACTGCTGCTCCACAATGGAGGTAAGGAAGAGTAGGTGTGAAATACAAGGGATCCCTTGGCATGTCTCTTGGCTTTACCATGCCTCGTGACTAAGGTCAACGGAAATGCATAAGAACTCAATCCAGGAAGGGCTCCTAATGGCCTAGGCCCTTCAGGAATGAAAGGTTAAGTAACTTCACCAGATAAAGAGCCATGACCATCTGAGATGCTTGCTGATGGCAAAAAGAAAAAGAAGAGGCAGGCAAGCGAGTTAGGTTGTAAACACTAGCTGTGGCCATGTGACCAGTTACAGAAATAAGGACTGTGATTGTCATGAGTATTTCCTTCTTATTTTGCTATATGTTTGTGCGTTTATAGCAAATATCTTTGTTTTCTTCCCCTTCTTATTCCCTTAGCATGTAACATAAAATGTATTGACTTCATAGTATAGTATTTAAGTGCTGTTAATTTTACATCATAGTACTTAAGTTACAGGACATCAGGAAGAGAGTAACCATCACTAAAGGACTTTACTCCTCTTCTGGGAAAGGGGTTAGTGCACTTGGGGTTATGGTCAGGACAGTATCCTGTTAGGCAGAATTGTGACCTTGTTATGACCCTTATTTGGAGATTAAGGATGACTTGAGATGCATACTGATGCCAAATCGACCAGGGGTGGACTGGTGCTGCAGTTAATTTTACGCGTGAACTTGTCTGAGCCATGGGGTGCCCAGACACTCGGTTAGTCAGTATTCTGTGTATGTCTGTTAGGGTGTTTGTGGATGAGATTAACATTTCAATTGGTTGATTTAGTAAAGAAGATTGCCCTCCTCAGTTTAATTGGGCTTCATCTAATCTGTTAAAGGGCAGAATAGAATGAAAAGGATAAAAAAGGGAGAATCTGTTCTCTGTTGTCTTCAAACTAGGACACTGGTATTCTCATGCCATTGAACTCAGCCTCAGAGTGGAAACTGAACTATCAACACTCATTTTTAGGCCTTTGGCTGAGACTGGACCTTAAACTGTCAGCTCTCTCAGGTTTGGGGACTTGGACTGGAAATGCACTATTGGCTCTCCTGGGTCTCCAGCTTGCTGGCTGCAAGTCTTGGTACTTCCCAGCCTCTGTGATCCCATGAGCCAATTCCTCATATATGCATATATCAATATTATATGTGTTTATATACACACATACAATTATTGGTTCTGTTTCTCTGGAGAACCTTAACTAATTCAGATTTGTGAAGAACTAGGAACATTCAATAAAGCTATAATTACAAAAGTAACAGTGAGAACAAAACTGCAAACCCTTCTTAGTATGTTAAATCACACACAAAAATCAAAACAAAGAAAGCAAATAACAGGCCTTACAGTCAAACACCTGAAAACAATCTATAAATTCAGGAAGGATAAAATAATAAAATTAAGTTCAAACATATCAGTCATACTGATAAATATAAATAGGCTTCAGTTTAGATTTTCAAACCCACTATAGACTGTCTTCAAGAGAAGCACCTAAAATAAAATAATTCAGAATGGCTAACACTAGAAGAATGATATACTATGCAAATAAAAAGAAAAAAGAAAAGGAAAAAAAGCAAAGGTCACAATCTAATATCAGAGAAGGTAACTCAGGTTGAAAAGCATTTAATGAGGCAAAAACAGGGAACTTTATAATACCAAGGGTAATTAACAAAAAGATATAACATTGATGACAATTTAGGTACTACTAGAAGATATACAAGGAGAGTTAAAAACCTACTAATAACAGGAAACTTTAATTAACCTCTCTGGCCATAACATATCAAAAGGAAAAAAGTAAGTAAGGTTATGGTATAGATGATCTAGATAACAAAATTAATTAAACTGATATGATTATAAATATCACACTCCATCTCCTGAAAAATAAAGAAGGTAATCTCTGAAACATTCGGACACTGAAGATCCAAAGAAAATCCAAAAAGATCTAAACAACTGAAAAGATCCAAAGAAAATCTCAATCGATTACCAAAGCAGAAACAGCACGGACAACATTCTTTGATCGCTGTGCAGTACCACGATTTGACAATAAAATCAGAAATCAGAATGACAATTTCTCTTGGAGTTTAGAAAATCTCGCTTAAAAAACTCTTGAATAAAAGAGGAAAACTCAAAACTAAAATTGCACAACATCTAAAAAACAGTATGAAAGTTATGCATTGCTAGAGGTGTGCTGAGAGGAAAATTCATAGCCTTAAATACTTTGATTATCAAGATGAAAGACTGAAAAGAAGCGAATTGGGCATTCAACTTAAAAAGTTAGGAAAGAAAGAAAACAAAATGAAGGAAAGCCAAAGGAAGGCATCAGTAAAGATCAAATCAGAACTTAAGAAGCTGGAAAACAAAAACTAAAATCTGGTTCTTTAAAAGATGTCTAGTAGGCAGGTAAACTGTTGGCTA
Organism: Macrotus californicus; assembly: GCA_007922815.1. Taxonomy (NCBI): domain Eukaryota; kingdom Metazoa; phylum Chordata; class Mammalia; order Chiroptera; family Phyllostomidae; genus Macrotus; species Macrotus californicus. The sequence goes on from VMDR010025794.1 coordinate 12,921, forward strand.
ACTTAGTAAAAAAAATTTAAAATGTGCTAATAAAGTAATTCATAAGGGAGAAATAACCACTAAAATTTGTAAAAAGACAAAATCTAATAAACTGATCTATTTTCTCAAGAAAAAATATATAAAAACTGACCCTAGAAAAGACATAAAATCTAAACAGCACAATTGCTATTAAAGAAACAGAGAAAATTCATCAAAGAGCTGCTGCTGACTCTTGCCCATTTTTCCCAGCCAAAATACCAAGCAGAAATGAGTTCTCAGGGAAATTCTATCAGACCTTCAAAAATAAGTATTTCCAATGTTATCTAAACCACTTTGGAGCACAAGAAAAGAATTTGAGATTCATTTAGAAGCATGCAGGACACTGGGGGTAAAATCTGATGAAGTAGAAAAAAGAAAAAAACTACCTCCAATCTTTTATATGAATATGGAAGAAAACTCCCAAGTAAGTCCAGAAGCACATTAAAAAAAATAATGCATCATTTCCAAAAAGGATTTATTACAAGTCTGCAAAGGAAATTCAATATTAGAAAATCTATTGTTCTTTTGATATAAACTATCAATTAGTGGGCATAAGAAGGAACATCATATAATCATCTTCATATATTCTAAAAAGGCATTTGACCAAATTCAACATCCATTCTTGATGAAATTCTTAAGAAAAAAGTACTTATTAACGAACCCTTCTTTAAAATATTTTTATTTCAGCCATGGCCAGGATGCTGTTGGTTGAAGCATTATCCCATACACCGAAGAGGTGCAGGTTCAATCCCTGGTCAGGGCACATACCTAGGTTGCAGGTTTTGTGCCCTGGTTGGGGTGTGTACCGGAGGCAACTGATTGATGTTTCTCTTTTACATAAGGTTTCTCTCTCTCTCTCTCTCTCTCTCTCTCTGTCCTCACCCTTCAAAATCAATAAACGTATCATTGGGTGAGGATTAAATATGTATATTTCGGCTGCAAGTCAGTGTTATGTTCAAGGGGAAACACAAGAGCAGCCTCATGTAGGAACGAGGAAGAACGTCCCGTCAGCACTGTATTTAACAGCGTGCCAGATTACTAGTGATCAATTACACAGGAGAGGAAAAGTAAAGATGTGAAAATTTTAAAAAAGGAGATAAAACTATCACTATATGTATACCATATGATAACATACCTCGAAAACCCAAAGAAGTCAACTAAAACACTACTACACACAAATATTCAGTAGATTAGAAAGTGGAAAATTAACACATAAAAATTTTCATATAAACAATCAATATTAAATAAAAATATAACAAAAGGAAAGTAATTAAAAAAATTTAAAAAAATATAACAAAAGAAAAGATCCCATTTCTAGGTAAAGGGTCTAAAAAATGTTCAAGGCCTAATAGTCTAAAGAAAAACAATACTAAAACAAT